>BDJD01008002.1:0-16656 GCA_002564525.1 Rosa multiflora
TGCAGAAACTATTGGAGGGATTACGATACTGCCCTTTTCATAATGAAACACTTGTATCGCGGTATAGATGAAGACAACTTACCTGCGGAATCTAGTAGGAAAAATTCAAAAGATAAGATGGGTTTCCCTGGCTGGTCAGATCAAATAGGGACAGTAGATGAGGAGCTTCCTTTGACATTCTCTGAAAGAAGTATGACCAGAATTTTCTCAAAGAAATATAAGAAGGTTTTGAGCGTCTTGAGTTGTAATATAACTTTTTCCTTCCATGTTTTGCAGGATGAAGATACTACAGTGGGGAACCATTTTTTATGACCCATTGTGTCAGAGCATGCAGTCCAAAGCTATTTCAGCTTCCGCAAGGATTGACGGGTAAACCAAGTCCTTCAAGAACTCAACCCATTGTATGCGGTACTGGTAGCTCCTGCCCTTAGCTCCCTTAGGGAGAAGTGTGGGAAGGGTTGGTGGGCGGTGGTGGGCGTGGTGCATACTGATGTAGACTCATAGCTGGATATATGTTCACACCAGATCTATGCGTTTGTGTACATAAAAGAAACGTCGTCTCACATGCTAAACTAAATTAGTTTTAGAGGGATGTAAATGGCTTGTAATGGAATCATGCAAAAGAGCTGTCCATAGATATTTAAGTCGAGAATATTGTCAGTTTATTTAGTCAGGAATTATACACAGAAAAAAATACATGGACCAGAAAAAGTAAATTATTTTTTATTGAATACTTCATCCTTGCATTGCTTTTTGCCTAATACTGTTCAAGCATTTCAATAGAATAGACTCAGCAGGCCTAGTAAAACAATGACAATTATCTCCCATCATTTACTGGTAATATGATGTGGTTCCTCATTGTATCATACCCAGAACTCGTATCGCCACCACCTCCATGACTAAACGTTTCCAGTGATATTTCACCAAGCAAGCTTTCATTCTCCTGTGCATTGGATTCATCATTATTAACCCAGGGATGATGCATTGCCATCCTTCTTAGTCCCTCAAGCTCGCTTGCTACTTCCATCATGGTTGGTCTTTCTTCTCCTTTCACTTTCAAACACCTCTTTGCAAGGTTAGAAACTTCCTTAAGCTGCTCGTCATTTGCCCCATTCAGAACACACTCATCAACCACTTGTACCAAGCGGTTTTCTTTCAGTGCGGAAAGAAAATACATTGCTAGATTTCTATCCTCCTCTTGCCTGTCGAACGAAAGCGCCTTCTTTCCTGTTAGTAGCTCCACAAGGACAACCCCAAAGCTATAGACATCACTCTTGTCAGTCAACTGGCTTGTTTGAAAGTATTCAGGGTCTAAGTACCCGAGCGTGCCTTGTACCATTGTCGATAACTCAGTTTGATCCAATGGTACCAATCTGGAGGCACCAAAATCAGACACTTTTGCTGTGAGGGTTTCATCTAAAAGTATATTTGTGGACTTGACATCTCTATGGATAATAGGGACAGAGGCAGCTGAGTGCAAGTATGATAGCACTCCAGCAGCTTCTGCAGCTATCCTTAAACGAGTTTCCCAAGCAAAGTTGGATGCCTTGCTTTTGTTGTGGATGTAGTCGAATAGCGTTCCATTGGTGACAAACTCATAAACTAGTCGTGGGACTTCTGTCTCGAAACAACAACCCAAAAGCTTCACCACATTCCTGTGATTGATTTGGGAAAGCACCAGTACTTCATTAATGAATTGCTCTATTTGGCTTCGATCCACAAGTTTGGATTTCTTAATTGCAACCACTGTTTCCTTAGCTCTTTCATCTGCTATAATCCCTTTGTAGACTGTACCAAAACCTCCTTTGCCAACGATGTTGGTTAGTGGCACCACCTTGTCGTTCTGAAAGTTGTTGTTGTAACATTAATCCTCCATTTTGTCTGAAGAATCTCTCCTTCAGCTTCATGAGTTTCCATCTTCTGTAGCCGAGATATAGCCAAGAGCAACACGTTAGCAACGATATAAGGCCGACAGCAATTCCTGCATTTCCAAAAGTTTTGAGCATTAACCTCTATAGCTTTCAGAAATGATCAAACTTAAGCTCTCTCTGGTTGATATCTGAACCATCATATATAACCAAATGGGCATCAACAATAGGCTATGCTGAGTAACTTTACTCACCAACAGTGATTTGAACAACTAATGTTCTGTTAGCTATGCAACCTTCTTCCCCTGCTATACCATTGCCATGGTACCCTTTGCGGCAAGAACAGTAATGACTTCCCTCTGTATTTACACATTTTTGTGCACAGTTACTGAGTTTTGGATCCTCACATTCATCAATATCTGTACACATTAAATGTCAATACATGAAAAATGAATTAGTATTCTCAACATAGTTCACTTCAAACTTGCAAAGTTTTTATGGTAAACCGAAAAAAGAAAATGATTGATGGATACCTTGACAACCATTAGAAAGGTATGGGCTCCCTTGATAACCATCCTTGCACTTGCATCGGTATCCAGACCCATTTTCGACATCAACACATTTGCTGTTCCCCTGGCATGCGCTGCCTCCGGCGTAGCCAGCTGTCATTTTGCCTTCAACTTGCTTGCAAGTCTCATTTCCAATTGACCAATCAAGCACAACAGGAAGTACTGTTACATTCTTTAAATCCATGAGCATAGCTCTGGAGAAGTTGAACTTGCTTTCTTCCACAATAAAGGCGAAGCTGCATGGATTGAAAGACCAAACATCTGTATGATTCCGATAACTGTCCACAAACACATCAAAATAGCTCACACCTTTAGCAATTGATGTCTGGCAACACCCTATACCGGAACATGAATCACCGGCAACATAATCAATGCTGTCACATGTTGATATGCAGCCACCTGTGTACTTCTTGATTTCGCCCTGGAAGCCTCGAATTTCTGCATAAGTGTCACATCCAACTGCAATGAACTTATTATCGGTGTTGGAGATGATGAATTTTGAAAGGCGGAGCCATGGAGAATTGTTCTTGATACGGAAACCGGATGATTCATAGCAGTCGTGAGCTATATATTGCATGATATTCAACTTGCCATCACCAGAAATGTTTGTGACCTCAACAGTGCCTCCGGACAGAAATAGTTTCGGAGGGTCATATGTGGAGTTGCAAGTTACATGGAACTCTTCATCATGGTAACAATAAGCTTCTCTGGTACCGAAAGGGTATGGTATGTTAACATTTCCACAGGTAGCTTCGCAACCAGGTTTCACATATTGATCAGCTAGTTGTGCTTGTGCTGCTGTGGCTATTAGTACTGACCTTATTAGCAGAAGTTGGAGAAGCATGATGTTGTGTTTGATTACGGTTTCTTCTTCTTTGCAAAGTAGGAAGGTAGAATCCCAGATTAGATATTTCATATCAAACGTGTCAAGGGATGCTCTTACATTTGGTGTGTGGTCTTGTTTACTCATGGACCATTTCAACCAAAAAATAATGATGCAAACTTTTCAAAACCAATCATCCAAGCGTTTAATTTGTCAAGCACAAGTATGAAATTGTACATACTACTAGGTAGTTCACTAGGTTTGACAGTCAATTGGGGCCCGTAGGAAGACCCAGGTACCAAGCCACAGGTCATGAGTTCACAACCCACCATGACGGTGCTCAACGGGGACGACACCACGGCCACTTGGGGCCTAGGACCTGATCAACATAGTCCATCTAAATATACACCAGAAGGTTGATATAGCTGCAAGGGGACAACATGCGTCCCACATTGAAGATAGGGGAAACCCTTTTCCCTTGCTCGAATATTAAAGCATTAGCACAACCACTTTTTACGGGTAATAACTCCTTTATCTACTATTTATATAATTCATTTGTATATTGGTATCTTACTCAGGCATCGGAGGGGTATAAACCGTTCGGTACGGTTTATCCCTCTAACGCTATGTCTCTGGTACAAGATCGAGGAGTTGGATCGGTACCCCAGGTGGTATAGTATTCTGTGTGAGGTACTCGGAGAAAGCCACCAGAAACATTGGTGCGCTAGATAGGGGTCCCGAATCATGACCGAGCCGGAAGAAACGGCAGGTGAGGATAGAAGTATCGCCCGGACACTGATATTCTCTCCGGGTACTTCATCAGCAGGGACACCAAGTGTCGAAAGAGAGGCGCATGGTCTCGGATTCTTGGACCAGCAGAACGCAAATGACCCACCGGTCATCCAGGACCAAGTGGCCCCAGTCTCAGAGTTGGAGTCGATGCGAACAGAGATCGCAGCCTTCCGGGAACAAGCCAGGATCGATCGGGAACATCAAAGGATCGATAAGGAAACAAACCTCCTTTCGCTACAGAGACTGCAGGAGCTGGAAGATGAAAACACTGCGCTGGCCCAGGCACTGGACAGAAGGCACCAGCATAACGAGGCACTCACCCAAGCCCTAGCTAGAGCATCCTAGGTAGCGACAGATGTAAATGCTACCCCAGTAACAGGAGGCATCGGCCTCGCTCCAACCCCATCCAGGGGAAGCGGCCACCAGATGATCCAGGTACCGGTAGACTTGTACCCGGAAGGCCTGAGGCATATGCCACCACCGCCGTTGCCACAGCCAGCTCAAAGTGACCCACCGATAACTGATCCAAACATGGCGTTACTCTTACAAATGAGCAACTCCTTGTATGCCCTTCAGGCAAGGGTAGAGGCAGCAGAGAATAGGGACACCTGGCGGCCCCTGACCACTTACGAGGACCGTCCGGACCCTTTCACCCTACAGGTTAGAGGTGCTACTCGATCGAACATATCAAAGCCACTGAAGATTGACTCTACGGGAATTGGGGACCCGTACCACCACCTACAGGCTTTCCGCTCACAAACAAGCGCCAAGGGATACACGGATGAGGTGTGTTGTAACATGTTCCAGGAGACATTATCAGGGGAAGCTTTGAGTTGGTTCTACGAATTGCCGGTCGGTTCTGTAGGGAATTTCAAGGAGCTCACGGACAAGTTCGTAGCTCGATTCATCTTACGTACTGATAGGATACATACCCCGAAGGGGCTGCTAAAGATTCAACAGGGGGAAAATGAAACGTTGAAGTCCTTCGTTAACCGATGGCAGGCGGTTACCGCTAAGTGCCAGGACCTTAACATGGAACTGGCCTAACTGGCTTTCAGGAGGGGCTTAAGACGCGGAGAGTTTCTCTACGGGATTAACCATCACCCCCCCGGATAGCTACGACGAGCTGATGGCTACAACCATCAGGCACGCTCAAGCCGAATTCGAAACATTTGGGGATAACATCAGACCAGAGCTAAGGGTCTCCAGCCCTGCCCCGGTGGTCAGGGATGATCCACGAAAAAGGGAGTGAGTCCATAATCAGGATCGATCACCCCATAACTCGAGCAAGAGAAGCAAAGAGTCCTGGTCCAGGTCTAGCGGTTACGTGACCACTCAGCCTCACCGGGAAGAAAGGACACAACAGGCCCCGCGAACACCACCACCACCTCGGTATGAGGTATTTACTATCCTCAACGCTTCGTATGAAACTATTTGGAATGAGAACAAAGATGAGATACCTGGACCACCGCCGAGGAAGTTCCCGAAGAGTAAACTTACCCAGCAGGATACCGGAAGGTTTTGTACATATCATGAAGATGCCGGGCACAATACCAACCTCTGCATGGCTTTAAAAAATACGGTTGAGTTGCTTATTCAGAAGGGCAAGCTTCAGCGGTACCTGCCTGCTAAAGAAATAGGAGCTATAGACGTGTATGGCTAGATCTTTACGATCCATGGTGGGGGCCCGAAGGAGTTGCCTCCCCAGAGGAGGAAGAGGAATTCCAGTTTCGGGCACCCGGAAGTTTTCAATTTCCACAAAGCCTCGCAGCAGGACAATGTCACTGGGTGAAAGTCGGTCACTTTCTTCTAGGAAGAAGAGGCTGACCTCAGACTGCCTCATGATGATCCCTTCCTGATCACGCTCCAAATGGACCACTATATAGTCTTCCGGGTACTCGTGGATACCGGAGCCTCCGTTAGTGTACTGTTCCGAGATGCGTACAAAGCCCTGAACAGGGGAAGGGCCAAACTGTCACAGGATAATGAGCCCCTCATCAGCTTTTCAGGAGATATAGTCTAACCACTGGGATCAGATTACTTATCGATCACGGTGGGAGAGAGTCCAAATTGTTCAACCATCAAAACAGAGTTCATTGTAGTTGACTGTGCCTCATCCTATAATGCTATCCTGGGTCGACCCGCACTCTGGCGTCTGAAGACTTTCATTGCAGGCTACATGCTCATGATGAAGGTGCCAACCCCAGTTGGGATCGCAACCATTCGGGGTGATCAGGCTGCTGCAAGGCAGTGCTATTCTTTAACGGTATCTCGGGGCAAGGGAAAGTCTAAAATGTTGCCCGTGGCCACTAATCCTCTCACAAACAGGTACGAGGATCTAAGAGACGATACTGATTCTGACGAAGAATGGCCCGGTGCAGTGGAAGACGTCGAAGAAGTCGTGTTATCCGAGCAGTTCCCGGACAGGATAGTCAAGATAGGTACCAAGTTGGCTTCGGCTATCAGGGAAGACCTAATCTCGTTCCTCCGCTCTAACGCATCCGCTTTCGCCTGGTCATACGAGGACATGCCCGGTATACCAACCGACATAGCCATGTACAACCTTAGTATCATTCCTTTCTCGGTACCGGTGAGACAGAAGCGCAGAGCCTTCACACATGACAAGTACTGGGCTATTCAGGTTGAAGTAAAAAAGTTGATGGCCATCAACTTTGTCAGGGAAGTGACATATCCCCAGTGGCTAGCCAACACGGTCATGGTAAAGAAATCTCCGGGATCATGGCGCATGTGTGTAGACTACACAAATCTCAACCGAGCATGCCCTAAGGATAGCTTCCCGCTCCCACGAATTGACCAACTAATCGACTCCACCGCTGGGTACCGGTTACTCAGTTTCATGGATGCATTCAGTGGGTACAACCAAATTCGAATGAACCCGGCAGACAAGGAGCACACTGCTTTCACCACAGACAAAGGTCTTTATTGCTACCAGGTCATGCCCTTCGGGTTGAAGAATGCAGGTGCCACTTATCAACGACTTGTCAACTCCATGTTCGTAGAGATCATCGGTACTATCATGGAGGTATACGTGGACGATATGCTGGTCAAAAGCTTAACCTCCGAGGACCACGTAACCAACTTATCAATTATCTTTGCTATCATATTACGCAACGGTATGCGGCTTAACCCACAGAAGTGCATTTTCGGGGTTGAAGTAGGGAAGTTCCTCGGGTACATCATTAGCCACAGGGGAATTGAGGCGAACCCAGAGAAGGTGCAAGCTATATTAGACATGATATCCCTAACCTACATGAACGAGGTCCAATCCCTTACAGGTAAGGTAGCAGCTCTGTCAAGATTCATCTCCAGACTAACGGACAAATGTACTCCTTTCTTCAAGCTGCTGAAAACCCAGCACGTCGAGGTAATAGCCTGGACCGCAGAGCATGAAGCTGCTTTTCTCTACCTAAAGGCGTACTTGGCAGAGGTACCTCTACTTTACAAACCTGTTCCAGGAGAAATGCTTTACATATAGATAGCGGCATCTTCGACAGCCGTGACCTCCGCTCTGCTAAGGAAGGATTCCGATTGCGAGTACCTGGTGTACTACGCTGGAAAAGGTTACACTGGTGCAGAATCCAGGTACCCGGACATTGAAAAGATAGCATTGGCCCTCTTGGTATCAGCCCGGAAGCTAAGACACTACTTCCAGGCACACTCGATCACCGTTTTCACTAATCACCCATTGAGGCAAGTTTTGTAGAAACCAGAGACATCAGGAAGATTAATTAAATGGGCCATCGAGTTGGGGGAGTTCGACATCAAGTACCAACCCCGGACAGCCATTGAGGGCCAAGCAGCTGCAGATTTTATTTCTGAATTGATTCCCTCTCATGATCTACCCCCGAGATCACCTGAATCGCTAGCCCCGGACCCACCCCCACCAAGAACTTGGTGATTGTATGTTAATGGCGCATCTAACAAAAAGACAAGTGGCGCCGGTATCTTGCTAATCAGCCTGGACGATCAAGTCTACGAGTACGCCCTCAAGTTTGCCTTCAAGGCATCCAACAATGCCACAGAATACGAGGCACTCATAGCAGGTCTACAAATCGCCCGGGAACTAGGCGTCCAACACCTTCATATCTACAGCGATTCCCAATTAGTTGTGAACCAGGTCAGCAGTAACTTTGAAGCAAAAGATCCCCACATGTCCTCTTACCAGGCCCTAGCCCGGGCACTGGTTCAGAGATTTGCCTCGTACATAATCACTAAGATACCCAGAGAAAAAAATGACAAAGCAGACGCCCTTGCTAAGATTGCAACAACTTCTCCAAGTCCTGCCTACAGACAATCGGCAGCACCGGAGACAGCAGCCCAAGAGACTGGGTCGACTTCGGAAGGGTCTGATGACTCTTCTTGGACTTCTTGGAGCCCCTCTTCACATCCAGGCCAGTGTATGTCACCTCCACATTCACCCTACTGCGGTAGCGATGACGATGAACCCTTTTCCTCTTCTCCCCGGGCAGAAGCGCGCCTTCTCTACCTAGGGACCCGCTTGAAAGAGAAGCCTAGGACCCGGTCCCTTTTCCCTTGCCCCCTTTCGGGTCCACCAGGGTAAGCACATCTTCAGGCCTAGAAGCCTCCTGCCTCAAAATTTGGGCATTAGGGTCCGGTTCCCCATACCCTTCATCCGGAATCTCCAGCAGGATATCCTCAACGGTTGTCTGGGTCGTCTTGCCCTCCAGGTCCATGTCGATCCATAGGGCCTCGTCTCCCTGGTTTATCAGTCTATCCATCAGTGCCAAGTTGTCCATTCTGTCTTATTCCTTGCCTTTCCTTGGCTTCCTTTTCGGTACTTTGACTGCAACACGAATAACACGGTTCAGTAAGAAAAAAAAAATATAATAAATTTTTTTTGTTAGGTCAAGTACTTGGGCGTCGCTCCTCACCGGGTACTCTTCCTAAGCCCAACCTATCCAATATGGAGTACCAGATGAATCTGTAAGAACTCATTCCTTCCACATCACCCCATAAGGTTTATACCCTTGCAATTCGCTTCTTCTCAACATCTGACAGTACATAAGACTGGTCCCCGATGACTTGATAAGTTCCAGGCACCTGCCATTTCCTATTCTTAATCTGCCACCAACCCCCGGCGAGGAATACTTTATTCTTCCACTTCTTACTTTGGGAAGTCGGTAGATCGGCAACAAGCGGCTCATAGTCCCGTGCAATAAAGGTTACCGCCCCTCCAAACTTCTTCGAGTAAGTCACTCGGTATACTGCCCGAAACTCATTTATTATGGGCCAGCCCTGCTCACACAGGTCCCACATCGCCAGCATACTAAGAAGTTGCCTCAAGGCGTTCGGGGTTAATTACCCCGGTGACAAGTTTAGCATCCTTAATATGTACTGAACTGGCTTCGACAGCTGTAACGATAGTCCTTGGTGCAGTTGGTTCTCGTATAGCGCTACCCATCCCATAGGCAGATTACATGCCAACTCGTCCGATCCCAGAGGCCTAAGGTCCACTTGGTCCAGTATTCCCCACCTCAGCCGAACCGAAGTGATCTCCTTTATGGTCATGCTTCTTACTGGCTCATCACACACCGTACCGTCCACCAGTGTATACCTACGCACTGGCACCCCTGACGGAATTGCAACGGTAACCTCGTCGTCAGACCCTGAACCCTCCTCGCCCCCATTAACCTCTGCACTCCCCGAACTCAAGGATACCACCCCGGCCGATGAAGCTGTCTCCTCATCCCGGTACCTACCGCGAGTACCTTTACGGGCGAGATAGGCATTTATAGCCTGCTCTGCCTGCCTCTCAGAGGCTTGATGCGATGACTCCCCCCCAACTGTGGATCTTGTTTCTGATTCCATCCTATTAGCCTAGGGCCCCGAGGTAGTGTGGATCACTCCCCACTACCATAAACCCAGAAAAAAAAAAAAACACCTAAACATTCCTACATCTATCTATCACTGCTAAACACAGGTTTAGTCACCAATATGCGTACATGGTGCTGCAATCAACAGTTCAAAGGCAAACGAAAGCCAGATTCTTCAAAGCGAAATCCCAGAGATGAGCATAGTTCCAAACCGCAAACACAGCAAAACAAAACCAGAAACAAAAGCAGAAAAAACCCAGACATTTTCTAAAATGCAAGAAACAATTTCTTACCTCGTACTATGGCAGTAGCTATTTCAATCAAACCCTCCGCAAAATTAGGTCTGCTGCTCGTCTCTCTTCTCCACAGTAATATCACAGACCAACGCAAATTTGGGCAGAGCTTTCTCATAATTTTCGCAGAATGATAACGAAGAACAGAGGTTTTCCCTCTTAAATTCAACTCTTCTGCAATCACAATCGTTGATAGCGAAACATCGCCAACCGCCCGATCACGCCACGTGTGCCACAAACCTTTTAACTCCTTCAGCACGCCAACCGCCAAAACTCGAGTCGACGGGCATTTATTATCCACCTCCGGATCCTACGCGCCACGTGCCTTGCATGCATCGGCAAACCCATCGGGTACCAAAGGCCAACCCTCCTTCCACCCTATCGGGTACTAGAGGCTCAAGCCCTCATTCCACCCCATTAGGTACCAGAGGCTCAAGCCCTCCTTCCACCCCATCGGGTACTAGAGGCTCAAGCCCGATGCTCAAGCCCTCCTTCCACCCTATCGGGTACCAGAGGCTCAAGCCCTCATTCCACCTCATTGGGTACCGGAGGCTTAAGCCCTCCTTCCACCCCATAGGGTAATAGAGACTCAAGCCCTCCTTCCACCCCATCGGGTACCAGAGGCCCAAGCCTTCCAACCCCCATTGGGTACCAAAGGATCAAGCCCTCCTTCCACCCCATCGGTAGAGGTGGCCAACGGGCCGCTAAGCACGAGCACGGCACGGGCCCGGCATGCTTAAAAGAGGCCCGACACGACCCGAGCACGTTAGAATAACGAGCCGGGTTGGGCCTAGGAATATTGGTCCATTGGCCCGGCCCGGCACGGCCCGAGCATGACATATTGTGGGCCGGCCCGTTACAAATACAAAATTTCATTTTGTTTTTAAAAATATTTAAAAACCACAATGATGAGATTTGAATATTAGACCTCTTTATTTAAAATCTCATGACAATTCCACCATTGCTATTTCTTTATATTGTCAAAATAGTGAAATAAAACATTATATTCTTGTTTTGACATAAAGTATTTTTTCTAATCTCATAATAATACAACTATAGAATGAAGGAAAGAATAATATGATACTAAATCTTCATTATATTAATAAAGGTTAATCTCACAATAATATACTACAAGCAATATATTTTGAGTTATTTTTCTTTCTTTCTTTCTTTCTTGTAGTGGAATATAAAAAATATTAGAAAACTAATCTTAAAAAGCTAAGATTAAGAAAAACATTGTAGAACTTAATTGATTTTAATTTTCTAAATAGTTAAATAAAATTAATTTTTATTTATTCAAATTCAGATTTTAAAATCTTGCTTTATAGTGGGTAGGCACGAGCACAGCTTGTTTATTGACCCGGCAAGAGCACAGCCTGACACGATATGGGCTCGGGTTATGGGCCGGACCGGGCTTAATGTTTAAGTAAATGGGCCGGCATGAGCCCAGCACTACAATAAATGGGTCGGCCCAAGCACGACACGAAGCACGACTAGGCCCATCTTAAAATGGGCCGGGCCGACCCGTTTGCCATCTCTACCCATCGGGTACCAGAGGCCCAAGCCTTCCAACCCCATTGGGTACCAGAGGCTCAAGCCCTCCTTCCACCCCATCGGGTACCAGAGGTTCAAGGTTTTCCTCCAACCCTGCAGGATTAATTTGGGAACATTGTAGATTAGCTACCTGCAGTGTAACCCGCTCAAGACATCCCTTGCATGTGCACTTGGAGGACTCCCTACAAGCACATCTGTGCCAAACCTTGTGACCAGAAATATCAAGTCCCCACCCAAGAAACATCTTGAACGGGAACTTGGGGGACTTGTACATACTACTAGATAGTTCACTAGGTTTGACAGTCAACTGGGGCCCGTAGGAAGACCCAGGTACCAGGCCACGGGTCGTGAGTTCACAACCCACCATGACGGTGCTCATCGGGGACGACACCAATGCCACCTGGGGCCCGGGACCTGATCAGAACAGTCTATCTAAATATACACCAGAAGGCTGATATAGCTGCAAGGGGACAACATGCGTCCCACATCGAAGATAGGGGAAACCCCTTTCCCTTGCTCGAGTATTAAAGCATTAGCACAACCACCTTTTACGGGTAATAACTCCTTTATTCACTATTTATATAATTCATTTGTATATTGGTACCTTACTCAGGCATCGGAGGGGTATAAACCATCCGGTACAGTTTATCCCTCTAACGCTATGTCTCTGGTACAAGATCGAGGAGTTGGATCGGTACCCCATGTGGTATAGTATTCTGTGTGAGGTACCCGGAGAAAGCCACCAGAAACAGAAATGTATGATGTTTCACACGTTATCTGGACATCTGGTATTACATCAAAATGATAGGAAATAAACTGTAATTAACTGGTTAATCAATCAAGAAAAACAATTATAAACATAAAAAAAGTACAGTTGAAAAGTCATCCATCTGAACCTTATGCAAAGTTCATATGTACCAATATTCCAATTAGAATTTGATTAGTCTAAATTGTGACCTCAAGAACCACGCGCATATCAATTGAGAATTAGTATTGAGTTGATCAGATGCACGCAACTAATTTGATAATCAATTTACAACAATTTGTTTAAGGAAAATATGATTTGCAGAGAGAATTGATGGGAGAATTGTTGTAGTATTATTCATAATAGAAGCCCTATATATAGAGATTTACAGAGTACACAAAAGGTAATAGAATCCGAACATAATTAGGAAATCTAGAACCTTCTCCTATTACAACTCTAAGACTAAACCCTAGTTTGAAGAGGCACATATGATGTCGACTTCCTTCAACACTCCCCCTTGTGCCGCTCAAACTTGGTGATGACGCTTTGATCGTTGCCTCACTAAAAACCTTGCCAGGTAACAAAAACCCTGTAGGACAAAAATAACCCTGGTCGAAGGACAAAAAGAGCTCAACACGTCTTTCACTCTTCGAGATTGAACATGTAGACATCATACCTCCCCCTGATGTCAATATCTCCCCTTGATTGCTACAATCATGGGAGTTCGGATAACTTTCTCAATCTGATGCTCTTCACATGTTTCTCGAATGTGATTTAGGTAACAACTTAGTAAATAAGTCCGCTACATTATCCTCAGATCGGATTTGATTCACTTCAATATTTAGAAGTGCTTGTTGTTGCTGATTGTAAAAGAAATTAGGCGATATATGCTTTGTGTTGTCGCCCTTGATGACACCTAATTTCATTTGCTCAATACAAGCTGCATTATCTTCATAAATGTATGTAGGTTCATCTGTGATAGACTTTAACCACAAGTTCCTCGAATATGTCTAATTACAGACCTTAGCCATATGCATTCTCGCACGGCTTCATGTAGAGCAATAATCTCTGCATGATTTTAGGAAGTAGCAACAAGGGTCTGCTTTGTAGACCTCCAAGATATCGCAGTGCTTCCCATGGTAAAGACATAATCCATTTGGGAGCGACCTTTGTGAGGGTCAGAGAGATACCCTACATCAGCAAAATCCATCAAAACATCATCATCGTTTTGATGTAAGGGAGGAGGATGGGTGGCCGGCGCCTTTGCCGATCACGGCGTCTTGGACTGTGCCACTTGGGCTAATAAGATCCTTTCTCATTCTTCTGTCATTCTTTTCTCTCTGCAGGGATAGAACAAACCCATATCTATCGTACATTTTAAGTAGGAAAGATTGTCTTTGTACCAATCCAATGGTGTTACGTTGGTGCAGGGCTACATCTAGCCAACAAGTTCATAACAAATGAGGTGTCTGATCTTGTATTGTGTTAAGTACAATAATGCGCCTATTGCACTTAGGTAAGACACTTCTGCCAATTAACACGTCTTCGTCATCATCCCTGAGACGAAACATATCCCTTTTAGGGTCAAGACTACGAACGACCATAGGAGTGCATCTTTGACTTTATCAAAATGCAAAGCCTTTATTGACACGGTATACAAGTTCTAAATCTAGACAAAACCGTGTTCTCCCAAGGTCCTTCATCTCAAACTCAAATTTCAAGTGTTCAGCGGTTTCCTTTAACTCTCAAGGGTTCCAATTATGTTTATCAACATAGACCGTGACAATTGCAAATCCAGAACTTGTCATGAAAACGCAGGGGCATAGTTCATCATATCCCTTTCCAATCAAGTAATCACTTTAGTGAGCAGTTCACCTTCATTGCAAATGCCCTCCGTGGTCAAGAGCCACTTGATTTGGGTAAATGAATTCCACAACAACCTTCATTATATTCTGTATCTAGATCCCTATAGAGATACGTAGTGACCACATTCGTAAGCTGCATGTTCAATTATTTGGAAACTACCAAACTGACAAGGTAGTGGAGTGCAATGACATCCATTACGAGAGAATATGTCTTCTCATAGTCGATACCAGGGCGTTTTGTGAGAAACCTTGCGCCATAAGGCGAGATTATCATCTCTTTTTCTCATCACGCTATCTAACGAAGACCTATTAATGTCAACAGGTTTTATGTTAGGAGGTATTGGCATCTCAGTCCCGAAATCCTTCCTCTTCGTTAGTAAATCCAATTCAACCTGGATCATATCTTTCCATTTAGGCCAATTTTCTCTATGTTGGCATTCTTCAATGGAGTAAGGCTCGATGTCATTGGTCTCAATAATTCCATGTCCTCATGTACACTAGTATAGTTCGTAGAGATCTCTATATTCTCAGGAATTGGTTCTAATATTGAGGCGTCCCCCAACGATGTCTCTTGGACATAACCCCAATCCAGAATATTCTCATGAGAAGAATTTTGAGTATCAATGATCAATGGATCAAGTTGTGCCAAACTCGCTCTCTTCCTAGGGCGAGAATCCATCAAACCTATGGGTCTCCTATGCTCTCTAGCGAAACCCATGGCCTATGACGCCATTATGCCACCTTGTGGCGTCACCATACCACCATCCATGGTAGTGGTGCCGTACCCATCTCCTCTGGGTGGCACCATATCCTCCTATGGGGACATCAATCCTTGCAGACATGTTTGCAGCAGGTATATGTGATCTCGTCACTTTTAGGGGATCAAGATGAGACATAGTGGAGACAGACCACGACAATTCCTATCGTTCCTGTTGAACGTTGATGTTCTAATTTCCCCCTAACGACGACAAGAATGTCTCATCAAAGTGACAATTCGCAAATCCAGCGAAAAAAGAGATCGTCTGTCAAACGTTCTACATAGCAGACTTATAGTTAGAGACTCATGTCCAACAGAAATATATATATATATATGCATTCTTTGCAATGACTCATGTTGATGCGCTGTGGCGGCGCAATTGGCACATGAACCGCACACTCAAATATGCATAAGTACAAGATATTAGACTCGAACCCAGTCACTAGCTGTAACTCAAATAAAAGTTGAGTGGCTGCTATGAGTCGTAGACGAATTAGCATAGCTGCATGCGATATTGCATAACCCAAGCGGAAATATTGGTGCGCATTACCAATGTCCAGGCTACCATCGTAGTTGTTTAATGGTGGCTTTTCCACGAGACCAATTGGGTGTGTACATGGGAATATGATACTTGATATCAATACCCAATGATATGCAATAGTCATCGAAATTTTTTGATGTAAACTCTCTAGCATTTTCAAGTCTAATTGACTGAACGTGATGATCCGGGTAGTGAGCCCGTAGCCATATGATTTGGGCTTGGAGTTCATCTTAAGCAGCATTACTGGTATGTCTAAAAGATGCACAACTTAAACCTTGCACTCAAATATCATCGTTGGTAATATAGTGATCAAGCAAGGGTCATTACCCGCTGAAGATTGTTCCTAAACTGCTAATCAAATGTCACAAACTACTCTAAACTATGCTACTGAACAGTTAACGAAAATAAATTATTTAACTAACCTAGACTCGATGTAATTTTCTGAAAATTTTACATGACACTAAACACACATTGAATAACACGTACACAAAATTTCAAAACAATTGGAGTTGATTTGATATATTAAATAATTCACATAAAACTGAACACAGAAAGATAACAAAGCAGAAACAAGTTTTATAACTTTAAACTATTGATAGAAACAAAGTTAAGGACTCATTCTCCACCGCCAAACACACTCAATCATATCAAAGCTCAGTTATGGAATCCTAAATCTCAATTGAATTTACCCGAAGTTAACTCACTAGCTCGAATTAACCCATTACCCTTTCTTAGTTCCTCGTTAAGTGAATACAAGCTCACCACTTAATCTATTTCCGATTATGCAACCTAGACACAAGCTCGCTAAGTTTAACATATCAAAATCATTAAGCACTAAAAGGGTTTGGATAAATCTAGGGTCACAAGTATGTTGGTAGTCTTGCTAAACCTAGGGTTTGAGTCACATGTAATTCAAGAAGACATTTTGCTACTCAATTGGAATCAACACACGACATATACGAATCTAGTGTTACTCCTAGCATTAGAACCCTAA
>BDJD01008002.1:30192-40785 GCA_002564525.1 Rosa multiflora
CTGGGAACTGAAGCATATCAGTCCCACATCGAAAACAAAGACAAGATCAGTCTCTTCCTCACCTATAAAAGGTTCTCTCCTCTCTCCTCATTAATCACGCATTCAATACTTACCTACTGTTACTTTGTCAACATAAATACATTGACTAACTTAGGCATCGGAGAGTTGAAGACCGCCCAGCGCGGTCTCCCTCTGACGCCCGTTGTATTTTACTTGACAGATAACGGGATTCACAACATAAATACAAGTATCGATCCGCCCACCGGATCAGCGTTAACTAAGGTTTGGCTACCGCTAGACTTTTAGACATTAACAGTGTACAGGTCTCAAAACGACTCCAATAGGGCTGAAATTTGGAGCTCAGATAGAAGAGACAGAGACGAACAACTTTGATGAAGGAAGGATTTGATCCGAGGTTCCAATCAAGATGTTTCAGGGCGTGAAAATAGGCTGATCTGCACAGGACTGAGCGTGCTACTGTGCTGCAGGGGCAGCAGGCTTGCTACGATGCTGCAGGAGCAGTAGGAGGCACACGGGTGCCTAAGGGTTGTAGGAGAAGTGTACGGTATGGCTAGCTAGGGCTAGGAGCTTGCGGCAGTTGGTATTTGCCGAAACAGGAAAAACTGGTCAAAAAGTCATTTATGTCGTTTTTTCTGCAAGAAGACCAGTTGGTTTGACAGCCGGTTCAAGGGCTTCAGGACCGGTTCTTGGTGTTCCACTTCCGGTTCCTGAATCCTAAGACAGAGACGGTGCTGCTGACAAAATTTTGTGGCAATTGGGTGTCCAGAAGGTGGTGAACCGGTGGAGAGATCGCAGCGGATGGTTTGGGGTTTCCGGCGGCTGGTTAGGTTAGTTTCCGGCCGGTTTTGATTGTGTTGTTTCAGGTTCCGGACTCCTTGGGTCGGGGGCTACTAGTTGGGAGGCAAAGGCAATTAGGGTTTGAGGGTTTCGACTTGTTTTTAGGGTTTTGGTTATTTGTTTCAGGGTTAGGGCTCGTGCTGATAACGTGTTTAAGGAAAATATGATTTGCAGAGAGAATTGATGAGAGAATTGTAGTAGTATTATTGATAATAGGAGCCCTATATATAGGGATTTACAGAGTACACAAAAGGTAATAGAATCCGAACATAATTAGGAAATCTAGAACCTTCTCCTATTACAACTCTAAGACTAAACACTAGTTTGAAGAGGCACACATGATGTCGACTTCCTTCAACAGAATTGACATTTTACTGCACATATTTTCTTAATAGAGATAGCATTGCTTTCTGGCTGATATGCAAGACTATTTTTCCTCAAGTCTCTCTGCACACACTACACAACCAAGGGAAAATATAAAAAGGTGAAAGTTATGGGAAAGACTATGATACATTAATGTACCGATACATCAAGTAGACTAGATTTGATACAGAGGTAGACTGATCCATGCAAAAGTGGACTAGCTTAACTTGATCTCAAATTAGTCTACCTCTATATTGAGCTAGTCTACCTCTGTATTGAACTAGTTTACTTGATGTATCGATACATTAATGCACCGTAGGCAATCCCGAAAGTTATTATAGACTAGAAAATATTTGTCACAGGCTCACAGGGCACAAATGGCAGTCAGAAGTCGCAACTATCTGCAACTCCCACCATTGAAGAAGACAAGGATGAAGAAAGAAATTAAGGATTCCATGCATTTCCGTAGAACAGACTCAACAAGCCTAGCAAGACAATCACAGAGACGCGGCACATTGTCAAATGGACTAGTTCAGCACCAGCGGCACAATTATCTCCTATCATCAACTGGTAATGTGATCGGGTTCCTCATGGTATCATACCCAGAACTCGTATCCCCACCACCTCCATGACTAAAAGTTTCCAGTGTTATTTCACCAAGCAAGTGTTCATTCTCCTCCGCATTGGATTCATGATTATTAACCCATGGATGCATTACCATCCTTCTCAGTCCCTCAAGCTCCATTGCCACTTCCTTCATGGTTGGTCTTTCTTTTCCTTTTACTTTCAAACACCTCTTTGCAAGGCTCGAAACTTCCTTAAGCTGCTCAACGTTTGCCCCGTTCATGACACTACCATCAATTACCTGTACCAATCGGTCCTCTCTCAGGGCAGAAAGAAAATACATGGCTAGAAATCTAGAATTCTCTCCTTCTCCGGCTTGTCGAACGAAAGCGCCTTCTTTCCTGTTAGTAGTTCCACCAGAACAACCCCAAAGCTATAGACATCACTCTTGTCCGTCAACTGGCTCGTCTGTAAGTATTCAGGATCCAAATACCCTACCGTTCCTTGCACCATTGTAGATAGCTGAGCTTGATCTGACGGAACCAATCTCGAGGCACCGAAATCAGACACTTTTGCGGTAAGATTATCATCCAAGAGTATGTTTGTGGACTTGACATCTCTGTGAATGATGGGAATAGAAGCTTCAGAGTGCAAGTGTGATAGCACTCCAGCAGTTTCTGCAGCTATCCTTAAACGAATTTCCCAAGGAAAGTTGGATGCCTTGCTTTTGTTGTGGATGTAGTCGAATAGCGTACCATTGGTGACAAACTCATAAACTAGTAGTGGGACTTCTGTCTCGAAACAACAACCCAAAAGCTTCACCACATTCCTGTGATTGATTTGGGAAAGCACCAGTACTTCATTAATGAATTGCTCTATTTGGCTTCGATCCACAAGTTTGGATTTCTTAATTGCAACCACTGTTTCCTTAGCTCTTTCATCTGCTATAATCCCTTTGTAGACTGTACCAAAACCTCCTTTGCCAACGATTCTGGCTTCACTGAAATGGTTGGTAGCCTTCTTAAGTTGGTCTTCGGTGAAGATTTTGGTAGTTTGGTTAGTGGCACCACCTTGTCGTTCCGAAAGCTGTTGCTTTAACAACAAACCTCCATTTTGGATGAAGAACTTCTCCTTTAGCTTCATGAGCTTCCATCTTTTGTAGACCAAGTACAACCAGGAGCTGCCTATTAATAAGGATATGAGGCCAACACCGAGTCCTACATTTCCAACGCACATCTAAGCATTAGTAGTTCTGGTATTTTTCGTAACCAAATGGAGCAGAGTATTGCTACTGAACTTACCAGCTATAATTTGAACAAATTTTTGGTCAGCGATACAATCTACCGAGTCTGCTGTGCCATTGTTATGGTACCCCTTGTGGCAAGCACAAGTATAGTTCCCCTCTGTATTTATGCATCTTTGTTTGCACTTTTTGGCAATTACCGGATCCTCGCATTCGTTAATGTCTGCAAAAACGACATAACATATATAGTAGCTATAGATAAGAACCAGCCAACAAATAAGTAGCTTGTAATTCAAGTATTTGAGAAGTGAAATACGTACCAGTGCAGCCATTTAGGTATGGATTCCCTTCGTAACCTTCGTTGCACTTGCAGCGATACCCGAGCCCATTCTCAACAGCCAAACACTTGCTATTCCCCTTACACGCATTTTTCTTGATCTGGCTGCATGTCTCATTTCCAATTGACCAATCGAGAACCACGGGAAACTGAGAGATATTTCTTAAATCACTCAACATGTCGGAGGTGAAATTGAACTTACCCTCTTGGACAAGAAAAGCATAGCTGCAGGGATTGAAGTACCAAACTTGCGCTTGGTTTTCGTAGCTGCTTACGTTTATGTCAAAGTAAGTCATTCCTTTAGCAATAGGTGTTTGGCAACAGCCTATGCCAGAGCATGAATAAGTGGAGAGAAATTCAGTGCTATTACATTTCGAAAAGCACCCACCTGTGTACTCATGGTTTGTACCCTGGAAGCCCCTAATTTGGGCATAGGTGTCGCAACCAACGCCTATGAATTTGTTATCGGTGTCTGAGATGTAGAACTTTTTCAAAGAAAGATAAGGGCTGTAGTTGCCTTCCCAGGGCACACCTGATTTGGTATAACAAGCCATGGCTATGTCTTGAGTAATGTAGAGCTTCCCATCAATCGATATGTTTGTGACCTCAATGTCACTTACTCGAAGAAATGGCTTCGGAGGGTTATAACTTGCGTTATTACAAGTAATGAGGAAATCCTCATCATAGTAACAACCCTTTCTTGTTCCGAACGGATAGGGAATGCTAACATTGCCACATTTGTCTGGGCAACCCTCTCTTTGGGATGATACTAGTAGCACCTCTATTGCAACCAGCACCAATTGCAGCAAAAACATTTTCTTTATCCTCATAGACATGGCTAGCTAGTTTTATCTATTGTTGGAACGAGGAATTTGGGATTGGAAAACTTGTGAGAGAGTTATGGTCCTTTTAATGCCGGCTAGCCAGGCTAGGAGATAGGAAGCTTAATTGCTCGAGTCTCTCTACTCGGAAAGGAAGACTTATGATCAGTTGACTGTCCTAATCAGTAAGACGGTAACCCTACGTACGTACGCAGCATCATGGTCCAGCCATTTATGAATTATGACTGTGAGTTCTTGTCTCACATACAGTACTTCATCTACTACCTAGAAATCACCTGGTCAGCTGGCCAGCTCCTTGAATTTTCTCCTATATGTTCTGCAAGGCTGTGGTGACAAAATTCTTGTAAAAATGCGTCAAAAAGTACCAAGAGCCGGGCACATGCAGGCTAGGAGTATAATAAGAGACTAATATTTCTAACTAATTAATTAAGCAAATATAATGCAAGAATGCGGTTCTCTTAGTCTTGCCTTCACAAAAGAAAAATTCAAGCATCCCAGTATGGCCAGAGAGAATAATCCTTCTACCTCTTGGATCTAAATTAATAGAACACAGTCCCATTTGTGCAATTAATCAATCAAGGATATCGTTGAGAAAGTACGTCAATGATATTAATTACTTGATTGATTTATGCCCTTAGATTCTGAAGAGAGCGATGGGTGCATTAAGGTCTAGTCAAGCTAAGCTAGTCTTCGGGGGCTAAGAGGCCCGCCCAGAAATTGATTGAAGCAGAGCCAGCTGTTCTGAAGGATTGACCTGAAGAATTTGATCTTAGTGCATGAATTATGGATGCGTGGAGAGCCCGCCAATTGATTAATTATCTGAACTTCGAGGAATCGACTTGGAGATCACGCCCATTTTTCACATGAAACTATCCAAGTGTATGTCAAAATATTAACGCATGGATATATCATTGTTTTCGCACTTGGATCTGAAGTCTTTGTACATAATAATGCAAATTTGGTTCACATCATGAAATTCTATACACATCAAGGGGAGTGACGGATTCAACTTTTTTGTTCTATGGAAAAAATCAGAAATATAAACGGATACAATTCATACCAAGCATCGCTAATTATCTAAGGATAGTTACCTCCTTTAACCTTATGCACTAGTCAATTTTAACTTATGTTGAAAAAGTTGTTGTAGAACTTTTAAGTCTTCCTTGACTTTGTGCCTCATGTGGGTGTCTAATAGGAGAAGTGTGGTACCGAGCAAAAACAGAGAGCTGCAGACCCTTTCATAAAATCATCTTCTTGCATCTTTCTTAGTGTGTGTGTTATATATATATATATATATATATATATATATATATTTTTTTTTTTTTGATATAGAGGTGATAGTATATTAGTGTATGTATGTTGTTTGAGCTAAAAAGTATTTTTGGCAATATCCTTTGGTGGATTTGAGCCAGCGGGCTAATATCTGTGGCCCAAAAATAAGCCTACTTGGGTTTGGGGTATAGCTTCACTCATTCCGTGGTCCGTAAGGAAAACGAAACCTTATTGGGATCGAGTAGCAGAGATTGAATAGGAAACTTCAATTAATAATCCTTCTAAGGAAAGGAGCAGTCGGAACCCTAGGTGTATAAATACAGGGTTAAGCGGCAAAAAAGAGGACCTCTCTCGAATCAATCAATCACAGCGATTACAAAGCCTCCCCGGAGCAAACCTTCAACCTTGTTGAAACCTGGCGACCGTACTCTCAGTCCTAGTCTCTCCGAGCCGACTGTCAGTGCTACTGCCACAGATACTACCAGCGAAGCAAGGGTAACGCCCTCGCAACCCAGCGAAGCTAAAGATACGCTTTAGCAAACCCCGTGCTTTCTCAGAACTTCCCAGTGATTGCTCTGCTCAACCTACAACGTTGAGTATCGATTTGGTGACCGAAGAGATCACACCCAAAGTCCTTATCCATAAGGCAAAAGTCATTTCCCGAAAGGCTAGAGAAGAACCATGTGGCGAGGTTGGTGCTCTCCTCATCCACAACACTTGAAGAAGAAGTCAGGTCAAGGGACTACCCCGACGATTGCACCCCACAGTGCTGGCATGCCTGTGCAATCACACGCTTAAAAGAGAAAGTTTGCACACCAACTGGTTTTGGAGCCAAACATTTTTGGCACACCCAGTGGGACCTGCAATAGTGTCTCTTCGTGAACGTAGCCATTGGGAAGTCTAGCGAAAACCCTTACCAAAAGGTTTACGCTAACTGCTCAAAGCATAAGACCTCCAGTTACAGACCGCATTCTCGCGCGGACTGTCGTAGTCTTTCTGAAGAACAAGTGACTCAAAGATTCTCTCGTCAGTCCCAATCACCCAACATGTCAATTGGACGAGAAGAGAATCACCCGACCGTTACTGAGGGTCAGAGTGTCAGTACTGATCAGGCCAGCGAGCCTGTTATCCCCACCACTGTCACCACTACAGTGGGGAGTGAAGAAAGAGAGGCTTTCATTCCGAAGCCTATTCCAGATGGAGCGACCTCCGAGGTAAGGTTCGCAATCATCATGGAGAATATCGAAAATCATCGCAAGAAGATAGCCGCTGATTTTGAAAGAGAGACCTCAAAGACAGATAAGCTCATACACGATCTAGATTAGCGAATTACCCGACATGCAGAGGATACTAGACAACAGATCGCACAATCAGAAAGTGCAGTGAGGGCCCATGCCGCGAATATCGCTAGCGAGCAGAATTAGTGTCAAAGAGAAATCATGGAGACTATCACGAACCAAGCCAAGCAGATTGCGTCAGACATGGCAGGTCTTCGCAAGGATGGTGCTAACCTGGCAACAGAGGTGGCCATGCAGAGAGTAGAATTGAACCAAGCGAAAGAAGTGTTGAATAAAGCCTTAGGGGATCCTAATGCTATCCTGAGCTCTCTTGGCCAACCATCCGGTTCAGGCAAGTACGTGCCGCCAAAATCAGCGTGAGAAGACTAGCAGCAATGCTGCTTCTCCCTCAGCTACTGTTGCTACTACACCGCTGAAGAGTAAAGAGCAAGCGCTGGTTATCGGCGGCAGCAAGGAAAAAACTACCTCGTCGAGCGGACAAGCCACCAGACAGAAGCATCAGGCCTCGAAAGTTGCAGGAACTTCATCCAACTCCACTACGTTCGTTCAATACGACAGCGATGGGGCAGAAAATGTGTATCAGGAACTGCCAGGAAGTTATTACGGGATCGACCATGCCGGCACCCCTATCAAGATAACAGCCTTGTTGAAGGAAATGCCTGCAGTGACTCTCCAGCAGCAAGCTACTACCCGCACTGTACACGTCGGAGAGGGGCCAGCAACTGTAAACCAAACAATACCTGTGCAGGCTACTCGCCAGACTGTGGCGACACCTCCTCCTCCTCCGGGCCCAGAATATGTAAGACGCGATGAGGTAGAGGAGATGATCAGGTTGGCTAACCCTAGGGCCCAGCCGGATGGGGTCTATGAGGGACCTTTCCCACCACATATCATGCTCGCACCTTTTCCCAGGGGCTATAAGAATATCATATTTTCTACTTTTTCAGGGGAAGACACCGAGGATGCGGCGACACATTTGGCTAGGTTTAGGGTACAATGTGGCCAGCACCAGAATGATGATATCCTCAAGTGCAGGATCTTTGGTACTTCTCTTTCAGGAGCTGCTTTCAGATGGTTTTCCAAGCTTCGACCGGGAACAGTGGCGGATTGGCCTGCAATGGAACTGCTTTTTCGAGAAACTTTCGGAACTATCGAGCCTGAGGTAGACTTGGCTTCTCTCACCCAAATGGCCCAGCAGCCTACAGAATCAGCGGTGGCCTACCTTCAGCGCTTTCAAATCCAGAAAGCCAAGCTAAACGTCATCCTGCCGGAGAAAGAGTTAGTCAAGTTGGCGGTCAAGGGTTTGGAGCCACGTCAACGAAAGAAGCAGCATGGCAGCATGATTCAGTCGATGGGAGAACTCATCACAGAGGTGGGTAGCTTCGAGCATCTCCTTAGAGAAACAGATGCAAGGAAGAATGCATCCAGGGTGACATACGTGCCGGGAAAACATCGTACCGTAGCGGCCCTGAGCTAGTAGCTCTCTACTTATGACCCTTACTACCATCATAACTGTTTCTGGTGGCTTTCTCCGGGTACCTCACACAGAATGCTGTACCGTCTGGGGTACCGATCCAACTCCTAAATCCTGTATCAAGAACACGACGTTAGAGGGGTAAACCGTACCGGACGGGTTACACTTCTCCGATGCCTGAGTGAGAAACTAATAGATGTGTATCAAGTGAATGGTGGACAAAGGAGTTATCTTACCTGTCAAAGGTGGTTGTGCTAATGTCTTTATATTCGAGCATAGGAAAGGAGTCTCCCCTATCCTCGATGTGGGACACAGGTTCTTCTGATGTCATATCAGCCCTCTTGTGTATAGATGGGTTGTGATGGCCTTGCCCTGGGCCCTGGGTGTCCGGGGTGGCATCCCTTGTGAGGCCCTCCATTGTGGATCGTGAACTCGGCCCATGGCATAGTACCTGGGAGTTCCGATGGGGCCAAGCCGATAATGCCAAACCTAGTTGACTCCCCAGTATGTACAAGTCCCCCAAGTTCCCGTTCAAGATGTTTCTTGGGTGGGGACTTTTTATTTTGTCTCAAGGTTTGGCACTAGTGTGCCTATAGGTAGTCCCCCAAGTTCACTCATAAGAGAAATCTTGAGCGGGCTACGCTGTAGGTAAAGGCCGCCTACGCCCTGGAACAGGGTGAGGGTTGAGTCTCGGGTACCGGATGGGGTGGAGAGAGGACTTGGCTCTGATACCCGATGGGGTAGAAAATTGAGCCTCTGGTACCCAATGGGGTAGAAAGAGGACTGGGCTCTGATACCCGATGGGGTAGAAATTTGAGCCTCCGGTACCCAATGGGGTAGAGAGAGGACTGGGCTCTGATACCCGATGGGGTAGAAAATTGAGCCTCCGGTACCCAATGGGGTGGAGAGAGGACTTGGCTCTGATACCCGATGGGGTAGAAAATTGAGCCTCCGGTACCCAATGGGGTAGAGAGGCGGTGCATGTCGGCCACGTGGGGCAGACTGGGTTGTGCAATAAATGCCCGTCCTTTCGCCTGCCAAAGCTTCGAGAAATGGAGGGAGGCGTGGGACACGTGTAGCGATCCTATGGTTGAGGGCTCTTCGGTTTCGACGGCCCTGATGCATTGGAGATTGAATTTAAGAGGGAAACCAATTGTTTTCCCTCACATGCGTGAAAAAGAAGCTCAGAAGACTTGGAAGATTTGCAGCGAGGAGAAAGGGAGAGCCAAGGGAGAAGTGTGCGTGCCTGTGGAGTGATAGATCGATCGTCTGCCGAAGAAGAGGTTAGATCTCTTGCTCTGCTTGGATGGTTTTTGTTTTTGCTAGGTCTATTGTTTCTGCTTCTGCCATGGATGTTTTCTGTTTGTGTGTTTGGTCCTCTTGTTTGTATAAAGACAGAAAACAAACAATGCTAGTGTGGTTATCTTTTTGTTTTAGATTTTTGGGTTTGTTCCATTCTCTGGGTTTTGCTTTGAAGTGGGGAGTAATCCGTGCTTCGAAATGGTCTTGGTTTTGCATGAATTTCTGGGGTATTTCTGGGTTTTGGCTTGAATTTCTGGGTTTTGGCTTGAATTTCTTGGTTTTTCTGGGTTTTGGCTAGGCTAACCCTTGTGCTTCTGGTTCTAGCTATAGCGAGATTTGAGGTCCTCCGGTACCGTAGTTAGGATGGAATCAGAAGCCAGGGGTGGGGATACGGGATCGTCGTACCACTCTAGCTGAAGTGGATATCGACCGGTACCTAGGCCGAGTAGATCAATTAGCAGAGAACACGGGATCCTCGACTGGGGTGTTCTCGGAGAGTAGTGAGGAGTCCGACGAGGGTGGATCTGCGGAGGCCCCGGTAGTCACAGTGGCCATTACCGAGGGCATACCGAAGCCGAGGTATACACTTGCGGATGGGACCGTATGCGACAAACCCGGGAGAAGTATGACGATGAAGGAGATCATCGACATGCGACTTAAGTGGGGGATACCGGACACGGTGGATCTTAGGCCTCTCAGGGATGGAGAGATGGCCGCGAATCCTACCCCGGGGTGGGTGGCGCTGCACGAGAATCAGCTCCACCAAGGGTCATCGCTACCGCTGCCCCGGTGCCTACAATATTTGCTGCGGATGCTGAACCTGTCCCCGGGGCAGCTGACCCCGAATGCCATTCGCCAAATATACAGTATGATGGCTATGTGGGCTTTGTGCCAATAAGGGTGGCCTTCCATAAACGAATTCCGCGCGGTACATCGGGTACTGTACTCAAGGAAGCAGTCTTGTGCGGGTACGGTTACATTTGCCGCTAGGGATTACGAACCACTAGTTACCGACATGCCTTCCTCGATGAGCAAAAGGT
>BDJD01008002.1:47685-75445 GCA_002564525.1 Rosa multiflora
GCATTTAGCGGTAGCCGCCTGCCATCGATTTACAAAATACTTCAAAGTTTCATCTTCTACCTGCTGGACTTGTAACAGGCCCTTTGGTGTGTGTATCCCATCAGTGTGTAAGATGAATCGAGCGACAAATTTGTTAGCTAACTCCTTAAAATTCCCTACAGAACCGACCGGCAGTTCGTAGAACCAACTCAAGGCCTCCCCTGACAAGGTTTCCTGGAACATATTACAACACACTTTGTCCGTATATCCCTTGGCGTTTGTTTGCGATCGGAAAGCCTGTAGATGCTGGAAGGGGTCTCCAACTCCCGTATAGTCAATCTTCAGTGGTTTCGATGTATTCGCTCGAATGGCTCCTCTAACCTGTTGGGTGAAAGGCCCCGGGCGGTCCTCGTAACTGTTCATAGCTCTCCAGGTGTCTCTATTTTCTGTGGCCTGTACCCTTGCCTGCAGGGCATGTAAGGAGTTGCTCATTTGTACGAGTAATGCCCTGTTTGCGTTGGTTACCGGTGGGATATTGTGAACTGGCTGTGGTAACGGTGGTGGTGGTAGATGCCTCAAGCTTTCCGGGAATAAGTCTACCGGTATCTGGATTATCCGTTGACTGCCTTCCATAGGAGGTGCTGGGGCGGTGCTGGTATCTCCTGTTATCGGGGTAGCGTTCACTCCTGTTGCTAGCTGGGATGCTCTAGCCAGGGCCTGAGTGAGTGCTTCGTTGTGCTGGTGCCTCCTGTCTAGTGCTCGAGCCAGCGCTGTGTTTTCATCTTCCAAATCCTGCATTCTCTGTTGGGTGAGGTGGTTTGTTTCCCTATCGGTACTCTGTTATTCCCGATCGATCCTGGATTGTTCCCTGAAGGCTGCGATCTCAGCTCGCATAGACTCCAATTCGGTTACCGGAGTCACCTGATCCGGGACTATCGGGTCCAAGGATCCGAGACCATGGATTTCTCCCTGAACACTTGGTGCCTCTGCTGACGAAGTTCTCGGAGAGAATATCAGTGTCCGGGCGACACTTCTACCCTCTCCTGTCACTTCTGGCTCATTCATGTCTGGAGACCCCTACCTGGCCCGCCAATGTTTCTGGTGGCTTTCTCCGGGTACCTCACACAGAATGCTGTACCGTCTGGGGTACTGATCCAACTCCTAAATCTTGTATCAAGAACACGACGTTAGAGGGGTAAACCGTACCGGACAGTTTACACTTCTCCGATGCCTGAGTGAGAAACTAATAGATGTGTATCAAGTGAATGGTGGACAAAGGAGTTATCTTACCTGTCAAAGGTGGTTGTGCTAATGTCTTTATATTCGAGCATAGGAAAGGAGTCTCCCCTATCCTCGATGTGGGACACAGGTTCTTCTGATGTCATATTAGCCCTCTTGTGTATAGATGGGTTGTGCTGGCCTTGCCCTGGGCCCTGGGTGTCCGGTGTGGCATCCCTTGTGAGGCCCTCCATTGTGGGTCGTGAACCCGGCCCATGGCATAGTACCTGGGAGTACCGATGGGGCCAAGCCGATAGTGCCAAACCTAGTTGACTCCCCAGTATGTACAATAACAATGAAGAGGTGGTCCAGGATGACGATGAGGAAGATGAGAATGATGTCGCTGCCTACGAGTTAACAGGCAAAAAGAATCTAGCCTTGAAACAGCTGAAAATTTCCAAGGAACCTGTTAAGCTCAAATCGGTGGCCTTCACCAAACCTGAGTTCGCGACATATACGTATGATGCCAACAAAGCGCATGAGATTCTCGACGAAATGATCGCTGCGAAGATGGTGAAAACTGATTTTGGACCTTTTCCTCGACCAGAACAGCTAAAAGGGAAGAAGTATTGCAAGTTTCATAATTTGTGGAATCATAACACCGCGGACTGTGTGAAACTCAAAGACTAGATTCAGGTATGGCTTAATAATGGCAGTTTGCAGGTGGAAGCTCCGGTCACGGCAGCAGCGCTAGTAGATCTAGACCCCTTCCCTGATACTGGGATCAACATGGTCGATGTGAACTGGACCAAGCAGAAGCAAAGGAAACCAACTTTAGACTTGAGCTCAAAAGAGCGAGGTGAAAAGCCCGCTGCGGATAACGCACCAGCAAAGGATAAAGCTAAATCAATCAGTCAAGCCTCGCCCGTGGTCCTATGCTCGCGATGCAAAGAAGAGTGCAGCATTCAAGTACCGCATGAAGAAGTCGAGCAAACATTTCGTTTTGGCTCTCTACTGCCCGTCAAATGGGCTTCGTCATCGCGGAACTATCAGCTTTCTAGCCCGAGAGAAAGAGAGAAAATGGAGTCACCACTATCCCCAAAGGACTCCAATTTGTTCAGGAAGCTGAGAGTGGCCGCGGCTAATCAGAAGCATAAAGAGAAGATCACGAACAAGGGCAAAGACGTGTTGACCAAGCCTTACATCCCACCGGCGCCAACCGCCACCATCAAGGAAGGAAAGTAGTACACCAGAGAAAAAGGGAAGGCAGTGGAAATAAGCACTTCCAAGAAGAGGAAACTGCAGTGCAGGTTTGGGGAAGCCAAGACCGCGCTAGAGGTTCTGGACCAGGGCCTGATTAAGCCTTCACAACTGGTCAAGTCACTTGAGTAGTATCAAAGAGAAATGGAGGCGTTAGCTGCTAAACCGTTAAGGCCTCCTCTCAATTTTAGCAAGCAAGCGAGTTCGCTGACAGGGGCATCTAAGCCCAGTGTTTTTTGCAGGATTACTGAGGAGCGGACACCTTCGATTGCGCGAAAGGAGAGCTCGCCGACTCGGCTACCACATGTCAGGCGCAGGTTATTTCACGAAGAACCGGAAGCCAAAACTTCAGTCTTTGAGAGACTGGGGGGCAAGGACAGGACTACTAACACCTTACAGTGGAGACCCAAGAAAGTCCAAAGTATAGTCGTCGCTGCCTCAGATGCGCGCATGGAACCGGAAACTCCTAAACAGGCTTCCGTGGTACAAGAGCTTGAGCAATGCGAGGTAAAGGGCCTCACAGAAGGATCACTGGTAGATTGTTTGGCTAAGCAGTTCCAGGCCGATACCCCTGTCGAGGAACCTAAGCTTAACTTGGAAGATGACATGGAGGAGACAGATATGACCGACGCCTCTTGCAGTATGGTTTATGTGCTCCCCGCGAGGTATGCACTACCAGTCGCTGCTCAGGACTGTGTGGAAGCCGAAGAAGAGAATGCGCAGCCGTTGCAGGTCACATCAGCGGCCACGACACCTGTGGAAGAAGCTGTCCTTTATGAAACAGAGGAGGCTCCGAACAAAGGGCTCTTCATGAACTTCTCCATGCCAACGCCGGCTATGGTCCAACACATGAGACCACTATATATCACAGCAGAGGTTGGCGGTACCAAAGTTAGTAAAATCATGATTGTTACCAGAGCCGCTGTTAATGTCGTCACTACCAGGACCATGCACTTGCTCGGCATCAAGAGGGAGAAGATCCAGTCTACATCCCTTACGCTCAAGAATTTCGCAGGAACTGTAACAAAGACCTTAGAATTGCTGTTCTTACGCATTAAGGTTGGCCCAACAGAGGGGGTGTATGTTTTCTTTGTAACAGATTGCTATGCGGCCTACAGTGCCATTTTGGGCAGAGACTGGATCCACCGGAGTTATTGCGTACAATCAACACTTCATCAGGAGCTGGTTATGTGGAACAGAGAGACAGACACAGCTGAGGTGATCAAAGAGGACCCTCGTCCATTCCCAGTCTCCGCGAACTACGTAGATGCCAGGTACTATTTGGAACCTATTACTCCATTACAGGTTAGTGGCATCGATGATAAAGGCCGCCCCACAGGGGTGACGGCCTCTAAATTGGCACCGTTGGGGCTTACGCTCGCAAAAGAAGGCCTGGAAAGGCCTGGCCACGCTGTGCCCAAATCCTTGAATAATTAATGGATTGCGACATCTCAGAGGAGGGGATAGAGGCCTTCCACACGATATACGAACGACTGTCATCATACTTGGTGGAAAAAGTGGCTTATGATCCAATCGCGACCTTGGAGGTCGTCAATGAAGAGCTCTCTAATCAAGAGCTAGAGGACTGAATAGACATTCAGCTTGCTCCGGCAGCGCTGGACGATGCACCTCCTAAAGTCAGAGACCCTACTGAAAAGATTAATCTGGGAACAGTAGACGAGCCTATGGAAGTGGCTATCAGCGCTTATCTAGAGCCTAGCGAGAAACAGAGGCTCACCGATTTGTACTAGAATTTAAAGATTGCTTTGCGGAGAAGTATGAAGACATGCCTGGCCTGTCACCGGAGTTGGTTTGCCATCAACTACCAACACTCCCTGACAAGAGGCCTGTGAAGCAAGAACCGCGACGAATGAATTCAGAAACCCAAGTTCTCGTCAAAGAGGAGGTCGAAAAAATGCATAAGTCAGGCATTATCAAGGTCACCAAATACAATCAGTGGCTATCTAATATAGTGCCCGTTCGCAAGAAGAATGGCAAGATGAGGGTCTGCGTAGACAATAGAGACCTTAATCTCGCTACACCTAAAGATGTATACCCCATGCCGGTCGCGGATATGTTAGTAGACGCCGTAGCAGGGCATGAATTATTATCCGTCATGGATGGCACTGCAGGATATCACCAAATTTCGGTCACTGAAGAGGATAGACATAAAACCGCATTCCGATGTCCCGGGTTTACGGGTGTTTTTGAATATGTGGTCATGCCCTTTGGACTAAAGAATGCTGGCGCGACATATCAAAGAGCCATGAACTTAATCTTCCATGATATCCTGGGGAAGATTCTAGAGGTTTACATCGATGACGTAGTTGTGAAATCTCAGAAAAGAGCGGACCATATCGCAGATCTCAAAAAGGTATTCGAGCGAATGCGACGACACAAGCTCAAGATGAACCCTGCCAAATGCGTTTTTGGGGTCCAAGTGGGAGATTTCCTGGGATTCATTGTCCATCAGCGAGGAATTGAAGTCCCTGAAGACAAGGCAAACGCGGTCATCAACGCATCTCCCCTGCTAACAAAGAAGGAATTACAGCGTCTGTTGGGTAAGATCAATTTCCTGAGACGCTTCATCTCTAACTCTGCAGGTAAAATCCAGCCCTTCTCGCCATTGCTGAAGTTACAGTGGCAGAATGAGTTCGTATGGGAGCCTAAACATCAAGAGGCTTTCGACAGAATTAAGAACTACCTAGCGAGCCCACCAGTGCTGGTTCCGCCGACGGCCGGGTTTCCGTTGAAGTTATATATATCAGCGGCCGAAGCTTCCATTGGCAGTTTACTCGCTCAGGACGATGAAAGGGTTATTGGGCAAGCTATATTCTACCTCAGCTGGACACTGACAGATTGTGAGACAAGGTACACCCCTATGGAGAAGCTGTGTCTTACCTTATACTTCTCAGCGTGCAAGCTGCGACACTACATGTTATCCTTTACTACCTGCATTATCGCTCAAACTGACCTGGTTAAATACATATTGTCGCAGCCTTTTTTGAGAGGCCGCATTGGCAAGTGGGTACTGGCCCTTTCAGAATTTTTGCTACAATACATACCTCAAAAAGCTGTAAAGGGGCAGGCCATCGCGGAATTTCTGGCACATCATCCTATGTTGGAGATACCCGCGATGAAGGAGTTAGAGATAGCGTCCGCCACTAAGACTCGGCCAGATTTGGAGCGCATCCCAGAGTACGCAGTATGATACCAAGCATGGATTGTTCTGGAAAATCCAGCGAGCGATCGTTTTTCTTATTCCTTCCAACTGGAGTTTAAATGTACGAACAACCAAGCAGAGTACGAGGCTCTTATTATCTGGCTTGAAGTTTTATTGGAACTAGGAGTGAGGGATGTTCAGATCCACGGCGACTCTCAGCTTGTGATAAATCAGCTTCAAGAGAAATACAGATGTGTCAGCTGGTTGCTCGTACCATATTTGAATCGCGTCATTGAGCTTTTGGATCAATTTGACGACGCCGATTTGGAGTACATCCCTCGCGAGAGCAATTTCGCGGCCAATGGGCTCGCTCAACTGGCCACAGGCATTACATTGAAGTATGGGGTTCGCGAGCGTATTCTAAAAGTCAAGCGTCGCACACTACCTTCATGGCTCGCACGGCCTGACCCGCCTGACGATCCAGTGGTCGCGGTGCTAGAACCTATTGATGTTGATTGGCGCATCCCATTGATCGATTACCTTAAGCGACCAGACCCCACAGCCGACAGGAAGATTCGTCTTCTCGCCTTAAATTACTTCCTCAGGGGTGATGAGCTGCGACGACGTGGGGAAGATGGCATAGAGTTCCGGTGTGTCTATGGCCGCGAAGCAAAACGATTAATGCGTGAAGCGCACACAGGGATATGTGGAGCTCATCAAGCGGGACCTAAGATGCGATGGCTTATTAGGCGACATGGTTATTACTGGCCCAGCATTTTAAAGGATTGCATTGCATTCGCCAAAGGATGTGAAGACTATCAAGCACATGGTCCAGTCCAGCATGTCCCCAACATTCCCATGCAACCTATAATTAAGCCTTGGCCTACGCGCAGCTGGGCATTGGACTTGATTGGGATGATCCACCCCCATTCTTCTCTCCAACATAAGTTCATCATCGTGGCTACTGACTTCTTCACCAAATGGGTCGAAGCTGAACCTTTGAAGGAGGCCTCTGGCACCACCATTCGCCAGTTCATTTTTCGTAACATTCTCTGCAGGTTTGGGATCCCCGAGGTGCTAGTTTCAGACCGGGGGGCAGCGTTCATGGGAGGTCCCATCGAGCATCTTGTCAATGATTTCGGCATCCAGTTCATCCACAGCACTCCGTATTATGCTCAGTCCAACAGTCAAGCGGAAGTCAGCAACAAGATTATTATTACCCTGTTAAAGAAGATGCTGGTAGAAAACCCCCGATAGTGGCACGATACTTTGTATGAGACACTCTGGGCTTATCGTACATCCAAGAGGAATCCCACCGCTACGACACCGTATGCACTCATGTTTGGTCATGACACTGTTTTACCCTTGGAAATCAACATTCATTCCCTACGCGTACAAGAGCAGCATCATTTGATCGGTGAAGATTACGTCTGGGTGATGTGGCAAGAACACAAAGATTTGAGTGAGCAGCGCTTAGCGGCTTTGGATAATTTGGTAATGGAGAAATAGCGTATCGCCCGCGCCTATGATAAGAGGACATGTGGTCGTAGTTACAAAGAAGGAGAACTTGTTTGGAAAGCTGTTTTACCCCTTGGTGAGAAGTTAACCGGTCGCGGTAAGTGGACTCCGCGATGGGAGGGACCCTTTGTCGTTCACCGTATCTTGGAACGAGGGGCCTTTCACCTTAAAGATGTAGATGGCGACATCCATCGCAACCCCATCAACGGGCGTTTTTGAAGAAATACTATCCTAGTGTTTGGGAGTTCAAGGATCCACCTGATCAACCTTCTGACCAAACAGGGGGCAACCATAATCTTCATCGGTTAGCATCAACTCTAAGTATTTCTTCAGGCCTTTTTCTTGTGGCCTTCGTCTCATGTATTTGCTTCACCGATGAACATTGGGGGGCAACTCTCTATAATATTCAGGCCTTAGTTGAGGCTATATTCTTGACAAATTGTGTTAAGAATGTACATGATGGCCTATATATGAGACTTTATTATTGTATTCATCAGGTGTTAAGAATATATTCATACTTGTTTATCCTTGACAAATTGTGTTAAGAATGTGCATGATGGCCTATACATGAGGCTTTATTATTCAGGACAACCATTTTTGGAAATTTTTTGCATTGTGCTCAAAGAAACAAGCATTCATAAAGTGGCTTTGCGGCCAAAGGCATACAAAAAATAGTTCAACACGGTTACACTTGCAATTATAAGGCTTTGAAAATCGTAAGAAACATAAATTTTAAAAGTGGCTGGATCTGGTTGCGGCAAGAAGGATCTGGGCAGTACCGCCGGCACTATTCCTCTCTTCACCCAGATCCTCATCATATCTGAGTCGCAGCTGCTATCGTCTGTACCAGAGAAAGCGGGAAGGGAATAATCCATCATACCCTTTCCAGGAGATTGTCCTCCGGGTTGGAGATGGTATCCAGAGCGAGCGCGACTCACAACCACATCTACCTCCAGGGGAAAAACGGAAGCTTCGTAGTCAGGCCCCAGAGGTAGACCCCGGAGGAAGAATAGTAGGCCTCAAAGTGGCCTTCCGCCTCTCCGCTTCCTGCTCCACGAGGACAATCGAAGGGGACATACCCCTCAGAATCTGGTTCTGCCGCGTTAGGAGCGTGGCGTGTTCTTCTGTCTAACTGAAATCGGCGAGTTTCATCCGGATTTCCAGAGACCAAAGACGTGCCACTGGACCTGAGATTAGGCCATGAGGCCTATCCAGTTTTTGAGATTAAGCCATGAAGCCTATGGATTTGTGGCTAAGGGTGAGATCATGGGAAAAAGATCTTAGAAACTAAAGGAAAAGTAGCAAGGCTTGTGAGGTTATCTCTGGAAAAGACATGGTTGCTTGGCTTCATGATTTCCCCAAGTGCGGGTATTTATAGCTCCAACCATAGTAATCTCAACCGCGTGATGGGCAGTTGAAGTACTTTCAACGCCATTAATGAGAGTATCAATGGAATTGAATGCTAGAATCTTGGAAATGAAGGAAATTGAAAACGCGTGGGAAGCAAGGCAGTCTTCAAGGAGGTAACCTCCTAATTTGGAATTATCTTTTCAACAGTTTCAATATCAATAGAGAGGTGATAAACTACCGAAATTTAAAGTAATATTTGGGCCAAACAAAGTGGGCTGAATATTCAAAATATTAATTATAGTGTTGTTCATACAAAACAAAAAGGGCCTAACATAAGAGGCCTAAAGTTTTCGGCCCGCATGGGTCAAACGAAGTAAATGTTCATCCAGACGGAAGCTGGCATCGGTAGCAGCTCGCTCCGCTTGTCGGGCTGCTTCGAGTGCTTGAGCTAAGTTTTGAGACAATGCTTCGAAGGCCGCTAAGGGTTGCTCTAGCAGAGGTTCCTCATGCTCAAGCCGGGCTGTCACCGCAGTCAATTGGGCTTGAAGTTCCTGGATTTGGGTCCGAAGATGATTTTGCGTGATCCACAAGTCTCTAACGAGGAGAGCCCTATCTCCCAAGAGGTCGCGAGAAGCATCTGTTTTTTGTGCGAGGCCCCGATAGTGGGCCTGAGCTTTCCTGGCTTGTGCGGTCGCGGCCGTTCTTTCATTAATCCACTCAGGAAGGTTCTGCATCAGTTCGTCTATCTCGGTGAACTCAGCCTCAGTAATAGTTCGCTCGTGACGGAGAACCCTCAAGTATTCCAGAGCTCTGGTGGATGCGCCAGGCAGTGGGATGTCGGAGCTCAGAAGGCGTTGGAGCCCATCTCTGGCCTCATCTATAACTCCAGGGGGGGCCACTTCAAGCATGCGAGCAAGCCTTTCCAATCTGGAAGGAGGCTCAGGCAGCGGATCTGGAACAGCAGCAGCAGCGTGGACCTTATGAGGCTCTATAGTAGGGGCTGCTTCCGGCTCTGGTTCAGCGTTTACCCCTTCTCCCGCTTCAGGGACATGGGGGGCAGGCTCCTAGATCACCAGGTCTTCACCGACTAGGCCAGCAGGATCGACGACAAGTACCTCCGCAGCGATAGCTGCTTCCCCGACAGGATCAGGACTCTGTGGTTAAGGCAGAATTATTAGAGTGCACAGAGAATAGAATAAGGACTAAGGCATTATACTCAGGAAGAGAGTGTACCTCTGCGGTCGGAGGCTCGTGAAGAATTGCTATCGGTGCAGGCTCTTGAGCTGCTTCATCGGGAATTGGGCTAGGCGCTATCTATGCTAAGGGATATGCAGCGATCGGTGCCTCAGGCGGTGCGTCTGAATGAGCTATTCCTTCTTCCAATTCCGGCGAACTGTCGTCTATGACTTGCACCGGAATTGAGGCCAATTGTGCATCGCTCGCGATGCTGGTAGGAGGTGGGGGATTACCAGAATCCGTGGGCACTTGAGCCTGCGAGGCGGATGTTCCTTCACCGGAGACCGAAGAACCTTCCCCAGCTTGTCTAAAGGACCGGCGACGAACCTGCGAGCAAGGACAGTTATAGGAATTAGAATAAAGAGCGAGTAAATTCTAATGTGGGTTTCCCGTCTCTTACCAGTCAATCAGCGATTGGTTCATCCTCTTCCCATGGGTCAGTGCGAGGGTCCGAACGACTGCACTTGAGAGCCAAAGCAGCGGTAACCTGCCAGAATCAAAGGATCAGACTTAGCTCACGGAGAAAGCATAATCCTAAGAACAAGGGATTCTTACCGTCTGCGGATTATCATCATCAGAGGAAGAATCTTCAACTTTGGACTCCGCGATCACCGTCTTCTGCTTTCCAGACTGGCCAGTGGCTGGGGAAGCGCTGGTTGCATGACTGCCAGAAAGTGGCACATTTCCCTGACATAGCTAAGAGTGAGTGAGAGGAAATGAGTGAAGGAAGATACAGAATGTAAACTAAGATACTTACCTCAGAGGGGGGCTCGCGAATGACGATACCAGCTTGAGTCTGACGAGGGGCTCGCACTGGTTGTGTTGCCGGAGGAGGCAAGGATCGTGCAGCATCCTCAGAGAAGCGAGCGAGCATTTCGATGTCGGCAGCGTAAGGGTTTTTTAGTTCTCCGAAGATGGCCGCAAAGAGTTCGTCGTCCCGCTGGATCCAGCAATTGACGGAAACCTCTTCCCACCATTCATCGTATCCTTCCTCAGTCCCATCCACAGCATCGATGACTGTAGCCCTGTTTGGAAGATCGACCAGCGCGAGCATACTTTGTGTCGGCACAGGCCCAGTTGGGGCCCCAAATCTGCGCCAAGATATGTTATAGTTCCAGGCGTCGTACAGAGGAAACGGTACCAATTGGACGAGGCCGAATTGACGAGCAAAGTGGTTAGGAGCCTAAAGCTCGTAACTAAGTTCTTCAGCAGCGATCCTGATATCTGAGCAGGAGATCGCGCGGCGAAAAGTTAAGCGCGCGCGATCACTGTAGCGAGAAGTGCCAGGAAGGAACCCGTTTTCAAGAGGAGGTGGGAACCTTCTTCCCAAGATTATATCGCAGTATGGCATTTCATCCAGAAGGTGCAGATAGGTAAAGCATTCAAAGTAGGGAGGGGATGAGTACCTTTCCTCACGGCTAAACCATTGGCCCAAGAGTTGGTTAGCCTGCGGAAGTAGCGGGATATCATCGCAGCGGAAGAATGGAAAGTAAGTCTGTATCCAGAAGTCCAAAATCCAGAATGGGCCAGATATGCTCCTCTCAAAGGTACGATAGAGGGCTTGATATAATGTACGATAGAGGGCTCCTAGCACAGGTTGCCCGAGCCCGACGTTGCTGCCGTTATAGAGGGTCGTTGCCAGAAGAGTCCAAGTACCAGTGGGCTTGCAAGAGGAAGTGCAGAAGATGAACTTGCAGAGCCAATACTCCAAGAAAGCGATTCCGCCGGTCGCATTGTGCTCCCGACTGTAATATGCCAACCATCGAGGATAGGAGCCACTGCGAGCGCTGCGACCATGTTGGGCCATGGTCGAGGTGAAGGTGATAGAATCAAATTGACCATGTAAATAAGGCTCGCCATCGATGGGTAAGCCGGTGATGGCAAGAATATCCAGCAGGGTGATACCCATTTGACCAAATCTAAAATCGAAAGTGTTGGTGGCTGTATTCCAGAAACAAAGAAAGGCAGCGAGCGGTGAACGATTGCCACCACATGAGAAACGAAAACATAGATCGATGGTATGTGTGATACTTGCTGCATTCCAGCGAGCCAGATCTCGCGCCTGTGTTTAGTGATACCAGGAAAGTTCTGCTGGGCTGATGGAGGATGGCCAGTGCCCTATTTTGGCTCGGTGGTTCTGGACACCCCAACTACTGAAATCTCTAGGAGTCCTTCGGAGGACTGGAATGGGCTGACGGACGGGTAGGCCGTAGAAAGCAATTGCGTCAGCCAGAATAGAGTCTTGCGGTGCTGGCCCTAATCTGACATGATGGTCTGAGAATTGGAGGAGCAAAGGCCTATGGATGGATGTGTGGAGACGAATGCGGGCACCGATACTGGTTCCCCAAGTATGGGCAATCTTTTCGTTCAATTCTTCCTCTTGATCGATGACTATCTTCTTCGGGGGAGCCATTTCTGGGTTTCTGCGAGGGAGATGTTAGAAGAAATGGGTTTTTTCTGGGTTTAAGAGACTGAAAGGGTTTCTGATGTGACGGGTCTTATGCGGCCGTGGGTTTAAATAAGGAATTTTGTGAGGGAAATGATACTACAGAAAGGCGTTTTGCAAACGAAAGGACACGACCTTCATTAATGACATCGTTTCAAGCGACCGGCGCGTCGTTTTAGTCCCCTTCAATTAGTTACATCTTTGTGGGCCTGATTTCGGGGCCTGGGGGGCAATGTTTGAGCCCAAAAGTATTTTTGGCAATATCCTTTGGTGGATTTGAGCCAGCGGGCCAATACCTGTGGCCCAAAAATAAGCCCACTTGGGTTTGGGGTATAGCTTCACCCATTCCGTGGTCCGTAAGGAAAACGAAACCTTATTGGGAGCGAGTAGCAGAGATTGAATAGGAAACTTCAATTAATAATCCTTCTAAGGCAAGGAGCAGTCGGAACCCTAGGTGTATAAATACAGGGTTAAGCAGCAAAAAAGAGGACCTCTCTTGAATCAATCAATCACAGCGATTACAAAGTCTCCCCGGAGCAAACCTTCAACCTTGTTGAAAGCCGGCGACCGTACTCTCAGTCCTAGTCTCTCCGAGCCGACTATCAGTGCTACTGCCACATATACTACCAGCGAAGCAAGGGTAACGCCCTCGCAACCCAGCGAAGCTAAAGATACACTTTAGCAAACCCCGTGCTTTCTCAGAACTTCCCAGTGATTGCTCTGCTCAACCTACAACGTTGAGTATCGATTTGGTGACCGAAGAGATCACACCCAAAGTCCTTATCCGTAAAGCAAAAGTCCTTTCCCGAAAGGCTAGAGAAGAACCCTGTGGCGAGGTTGGTGCTTTCCTCGTCCACAACGCTTGAAGAATAAGTCAGGTCAAGGGACTACCCCGACGATTGCACCCCACGGTGCTGGCACGCCTGCGCAATCACACGCTCAAAAGAGACAGTTTGCACACCAACTGGTTTTAGAGCCAAACATGTGTGTTTCAGTCCATGTCCGAGTGCCGGAAATAGTAGAAGTACATGTTAGTCATGGGACTAGGATTATTGATAATAGTATCGGTGCGAGGGAGATAACCGAGCGTACGTGTTGGTCTAAATTACTTTGATGCCAAAGTAAGTCAGTATCTTGTATTTAATTTGATAGAGTAACGACAATAAGTAGTGATTAGTTCCCATTAATGAGTGTCGTTGTGCAACCCATATCAATTCAAAAAAAATGGAAAAACCGACCGTTGGATGAGTTTATTACAATAAATTATGAGTGTGGTACAAAATTTAACCAATTTCACCATATTTTCGAATCCGATCGAATTGGTTAACCGATATGTAGAATATATATATATATATATATATATATATATATATATATATGCACATATTCTATATAGAATAATAAAAGTATAAGAACTTCCACACACACACACACACATATATGTATATATCTCTATATATATATATATAAACACACACACACACATATATAAATATATATACATATATATAAACACACACACACATATATAATATATATCTATATATATATATATATATATATTTATTATGCGGTAATGCATATATATCTTTTCTATATATATAACACACACACACATATATATATATAATATTTTACGGGCTTTTACGGGCCGGGCCGGGTTTTTGCGGGCTTTTGGCGGGCCGGCCCTCGGCCCACCGTGGCGGGCTTTTACTGGTTTTTTGATGGGCCGGGCCGGGCTAAAAACCCTCAGGGCCGGCGGGCCTCCATCGGCCCACTTAATCCGCGGGCTTTTTGATGAGGCCTAAGACCAAATGCAACATTAGGACAGAGATCCATCGATGTTGAAGGAGGGTATGTATAATCAGCACCTTATTGGACCAAAATTTGATTAATTATCACTATAACTATATATATTATTCGTATGTAACTGTTTAGGATCTTGTCTTTTTCTTCATCTCTGACCTAGCTCTGCTAGGGTTTACTCGACCGCGGCGGCTTTCGAGAAAATTCTCAGACGTGACTGGTAACGGTGAACTTCCGACTAAAAGGGCAGGGATTTGTTTCTGATCCTTCTCTGTGATTGATCACTGTTGGACAGCAAAGGATCGATCCCGTCGTCGTTTAGGCTGGGTGACAGCTTGATGGAGGATTCTGGTTTTGGTACCGACGGTGACTGTCAGGTTTGGGTTTGATTTTTGTTAGGCTCGGGCTCGGGCTCGGGGCCAAAGTTCTACGGTGGTTTTGTCGGTATTTCGCACTGCCGAGAATTTGCCGGACGCATTCGGCCTCTGTTGGTTGGTTGAAAAGGATGCCGGTGGTCGCGGTGATCTAGTTTGGCCCTTGACCGATGGTGAAACTGGCGGCTGGGGTGGTTTTGATGTCCTAAAATGGGAGTGGGTCTGGAAGCGGTTTGGTCCTGGTGACGGTGCAACCTCTTACACGGTGGTGGTGCTGATGGTGCCTAACGATGCTGGGGTGGAGACTTTGGGGTGGGTGTACTAAGCAACTAGCACCAGTTGGGCCATTTGGGCCTGTTTCTGGAGTGTGGACCTTAAGCAATGTTGTGAGTGGGTGGGCTGGGTCCTAATTGTTAGGCCTAACCTGACTTAGATATGAGAGTTGAGGGTGATTTTTCACTTTCTGCTCCCATTATAGCTTGAATTTTTCTTGACGTAAGAAAACTAGCTGCTCTGTTGATTAATTTTATTCTTCTTCCCCGAAGGCTAGTTTTTTTGTATTAATAAAAGTGCTCATCTCTTAAAAAGTGGGTGTATTAAGGGTAATGGGAGCTTGTTCTTGTTTCTAGAATAGGTTTCTATACTCTGTAAAATTATTATTTTAACGACCTCATAAGAGCGGGTCATTTTTGTACTGCTTGCTGAATTTTAAAACTAATTTGACCCTTTTTTTCCTTCAAAAAGCTATTTAAGATCTTTTTATCTGATAAACTACATAGGGTAATCCCCGACTTATCTAAGAGATTGTGATTGAATATTGCATGGTTTTTTTATTTATATCATATAATAGCCTGCCTAATATAATTAACCCTCTGAGAAGCTATTCAGCTGGATTAATTGATGAGTTTACTCGCAAGATCATTTGGAATTCATTGATCCAATATTCCAATAGCAACAGCAAAAGATTGCTAAGCAACTATGATTTACTCTAAAATATAAAATAAAAATTGTGCAACAAGCGTTTTGCGCATATGATATGTCGGTATACCGTTTTTATTTAAAATTGTGGTAAATTCAAAGATACGGGCAAAAAACTATGACATGCTTGAAATTTTTTTAAAAAACAATTGTATTTTCAACAAATACCTATAATAAATACAGCATCTCTTTAATATTTTGTTTCAATACATTCTCAATGATTTTAGTCGAGAAATTCACATAGCTTCTATCAATTAAGTCGATATTTTTGTTATATATCATCGATAATTGAGTATTTTGGATATGACAAACTATTGAATCCCAGTTTAATCCAAGCTTAATAGTCTGTCGGCCAATGGGTAACCAAGCAGTGTCTCAATTATGAATCCCCTCAATTATTTGTCCAACCTGCTGACAGATTAAGCCTGATTCACTGATGTGCCTCTCTCCATATAAACAATAAAGACAGAAACATAATGAGGATCTGGATTTTCTCCTTGGCTTCCTCTAGTTCTTGTTTATCCTTAAACTTCTAATCTTGTCCGTCATTTTCATTATCTGATGGTTAACAACGCTCCACATCAGCACTTCACATAATTAAATATTGTTTGTTTAATGCTAACGGCGTTTGTTTTCTGTTCTTTTCCGTCATCGACTCATCTTCCTTCACCATTGCTCTGTTCTTCCCCTTTCTCCCTTCTCAATGTTTGTCTGCTTTCTTCTTCCAGAAATTTCAATCTCCCCATCAACAAGAACACAGTAGCTATGGAGTTAATACTTCAGATGGGTTTTCAATTTTTCATTTAGTTTATGAAGGGGTATTATTTTTTTTTCCTTCTTTGCCGTGCTTGGTTTCTTGTTGACAAAAGTTGAAATCTTTTCAGTTTATCTATCACTGAATTGCACGATCCCCAGGTGGAATTTTTCTTTTTTATTGTTATTGAGACTAACAAAAATATGGGTCTGACGTCTGAAGTTATTAGAATACGGGTTTGATGCAGTAAATCTAAAATCCAGGCTCGTACTAAGCAATTTTTTTCAATGAATAGTAGTTGCAGGACTTTTGTCAATCAAAGAAGAATTGTTTGACTCATTGAAATTTTTGTATTTGCTGTATCAAAGGCTATTGATAAGATAGCCGAAGAAGAACCCAGAAGAGCAGAGCAGGAGTTGCTGCCATTTGGGTCTATCAGAGAGCGAAATCCCAAACAGAAACCGAGCTAGTTCTTCATTCTTCATGGTCTTCAACCCCTTTTCTCACGGACCAAACTCAGATTTGGGTATTGAGAATGTGATAAAATATAACTCCTACATTGAAAAAATATAATTTTATTTATGGGTTTATAAGGATTTAGATCACTCCGTTCATTGCTAATTAGTGTTGGACGTGAACCCCAAATTACTTTATAATTTAAAATTATTCATTATAGCTTTGCATGTTGATTTGTTCACCTTTCCACTTTTCACATTGATTTTGCATCCATTCTTTCTTTCGTACCGTACCGATAAAAAGTGAGCTGTAATTGATTCAAAATTCAATGCGTGAAATTATTCATTATAGCTTTGCATGTTGATTTGTTCACCTTCCCACTTTTTCACATTGATTTTGCATCCATTCTTTATTTCGTACGTACCGATAAGAACCAAGAGAAACAAGACGAAAATGACAAGGGGAGGGCAACGAAAAGGCAGTGGTCAAATTTGTATTTGCGTCTCTTGAAGTCCATAGCTGCCATGCTTCTTGATGCTCTATGATGAAAGAAGAAAAAAGTATGAGAGAAACTGGGTTGGAAGAGACAGAATGACAGAAAATGAAGGTGCTAACAGTCTTGTAACGGAAAGAAGAGAACAAGGCGTCGGTTGGTTTTTCGTTTTTGTTTTAATCGATTATATTTGGTCATTTAAATGAGAAATGCTGATGTGGAGCATTATTAATCAATCGACGGACGACATTAAAAGTCACTGAGAAACAAGGATTAGTGGAGTCAAGGAGAGGATCCAGATCCAACACATGAATCATAAATAGTATTGGAGCATGGACACATTCGACTTCCAGAATCTAATTCAAAGTTGTTAGTGGCCTCTCTAACCTCAGATTTGGGTATTTGCGTATTAAGAATGTGATAAAATATAACTCTTACATTGAAAAAATATAATTTTATTTATGGGTTTATAAGGATTTAGATCACTCCGTTCATTGCTAATTAATTTTGGATGTGAACCCCAAATTACTTTATAATTCAAAATTATTCATTATAGCTTTGCATGTTGATTTGTTCACCTTTCCACTTTTCACATTGATTTTGCATCCATTCTTTCTTTCGTACCGTACCGATAAAAAGTGAGCTGTAATTGATTCAAAATTCAATGCGTGAAATTATTCATTATAGCTTTGCATGTTGATTTGTTCACCTTCCCACTTTTTCACATTGATTTTGCATCCATTCTTTATTTCGTACGTACCGATAAGAACCAAGAGAAACAAGACGAAAATGACAAGGGGAGGGCAACGAAAAGGCAGTGGTCAAATTTGTATTTGCGTCTCTTGAAGTCCATAGCTGCCATGCTTCTTGATGCTCTATGATGAAAGAAGAAAAAAGTATGAGAGAAACTGGGTTGGAAGAGACAGAATGACAGAAAATGATGGTGCTAACAGTCTTGTTACGGAAAGAAGAGAACAAGGCGTCGGTTGGTTTTTCGTTTTTGTTTTAATCGATTATATTTGGTCATTTAAATGAGAAATGCTGATGTGGAGCATTATTAATCAATCGACGGACGACATTAAAAGTCATTGAGAAACAAGGATTAGTGGAGCCAAGGAGAGGATCCAGATCCTACACATGAATCATAAATAGTATTGGAGCATGGACACATTCGACTTCCAGAATCTAATTCAAAGTTGTTAGTGGCCTCTCTAACAACTACTTGAGGTCTTGAGCCAGAGGATATATGAAACTACTGTATCGAGGTTTTTTCAATTAAAACTCGATACATAATAGATATTTAAGTTGAGATAATGTCAATGCAAGTCACGCTTCTTATTTTTTAACAATATCACTATATAGATCAAAATTGCAATCTAACTAAAACTAATAGGCTAAGTACATGCATTACACTCATTAATTGTAGAGTTGTTTACTGTTTTTTGGACGTGATAATTGTAGAGTTGTTTGGGTTTACGCATTTGTACTTTTTTTTTCAATGACATGCCTTTGCATTTGCACTTGCTGTACATGCACGTACTACACTATATATATATATATAGTCGATCTGTTTTTTAAAGACCAACCCACATTGAGAAACAAGGATTAGTGGAGCCAAGGAGAGGATCCAGATCCTACACATGAATCATAAATAGTATTGGAGCATGGACACATTCGACTTCCAGAATCTAATTCAAAGTTGTTAGTGGCCTCTCTAACAACTACTTGAGGTCTTGAGCCAGAGGATATATGAAACTACTGTATCGAGGTTTTTTCAATTAAAACTCGATACATAATAGATATTTAAGTTGAGATAATGTCAATGCAAGTCACGCTTCTTATTTTTTAACAATATCACTATATAGATCAAAATTGCAATCTAACTAAAACTAATAGGCTAAGTACATGCATTACACTCATTAATTGTAGAGTTGTTTACTGTTTTTTGGACGTGATAATTGTAGAGTTGTTTGGGTTTACGCATTTGTACTTTTTTTTTCAATGACATGCCTTTGCATTTGCACTTGCTGTACATGCACGTACTACACTATATATATATATATAGTCGATCTGTTTTTTAAAGACCAACCCACAAGTTGTGCTCAGGTTTTCTGTTCGATTCTTTGGATTGGTTGAGGAGTTGCTTAATCCAAGTAGCTACTAAGTAACAAATAAGTTGCACCAAATCACAGTACATGGAAATGTCGTACAAAGTTACTATATCGAATCCCTGGAAAGCAATCATCTTTTCCTTTGTCTGCAGGTGAGCAAACTTAAAGGAACATAATAAATCAGAAACGATATTAATTAGATAGCTGATGAGCTAACTACGGTTAATCAGTAGCCGGTGGTGAGCCACAAAGTTGACCCACCTCTGCAGCCATATTCGATAACAACAAATGTAGTTTCTTGTCACTGGGTCAGACTTTTGTTTGTGATAAAGTAATCTAAAGTTTACATTTAAAATCAATTAGCAAGTGTTTGAAGAAATTTTTTGAGTTCGTGAGTCTGCGGTGCAGTGGATTAGTTTGGCTTTGCATGACTTTAACTGCAATGTCCTTGCAGGTGTCCTGATGCTGGGATACCACTGTATCGGTGTGTGAGTTACTAACAGAGTAACAGCTAACTACCCGATCAAAAAAAAAAGTGGATTCAAATTTGCTAACCACTATTCTTTAGGTGGTGATACCACCACCCAATAAACAACTGTCATGTTTGAAAAATTATACTCATAACTAACCATGTTAACTTAATTATTAAAATAAAATAAAATAAAATAATAATAATAAAAAAATTCTTATTTAATACTTTAATTATTCACTAAATCAACTAATAATAAAAGATAGTAATTAAACAAAAGATAATAATTCTCTACGTAAACAACTGTCATGTCTGAAAAATTATACTCATAACTAACCATGGTTAACTTAATTATTAAAAAAAAATAAAAAATAATAATAATAATAAAAAAATTCTTATTTAATACTTTAATTATTCACTAAATCAACTAATAATAAAAGATAGTAATTAAACAAAAGATAATAATTCTCTACTGACACTGGCCCAACAAAGTTGTAAACCTACAATGATTTCTTTCAACTTTCTACATACCTAGAAAACCCAAATGGACATAAACTCTTCCTTGGCTTTTGTTTGCCACACAAACGAATAGAAAGCGATGCGAAAATGAAGGAGAGCAGTGATGAGTTTGTGAGGTCGTATTAGATACAAACCCAGATCTCTTCCCTCCAATTCTTAGAAACACACCAACAAACCCAGATCTCGTCCAACACTTTCCATCTTCCTCCCAACACACTAGTCCAACACGAGGCAACTAAGCAAATAATCCCAGCAAACTCAATTGCAGACCATCCTACCATCGATCTTCTTCTAACTTATTTTTACTTTTGGGCTTAATTTTCCATGAAGTTCAAAGCAATTTGAGAAATTGAAGTTCTATGAATTGTGGGCAAACAATTTCAGTTTGGGTTTTCGAGGTGAAAATTTTGTTGGAAAAGGCTGGGTATTATAGTATTAAGACTTTTTCTGTCACTTGGAGAAATTGATAATGAAAGAGTTTGCAGAACTCAAATCAAATTCCAAACCTGGGTTTTTTGGTCTGAAAGAGAGAGTATTTTGTATTTCTCTCTCTTTGTTAACATTAATTCAAAGTTGTGGTGCTATTTTTGCTATTGCATGTTACTGGGTTTGAAGGGGAAGAGAGAGATGGGTCTGCCCAGTTTGAACTTTGAAGGGGAAGAGAGAGTATTGTTTCTTTTTTATTTCTCTCTCTTCATTAACCATTAATATTATCAATTTACTAATATTAATTCTAAAAACTTAACCATAGTTCGATTATGAGACACGTAGCAAATGTTTATGGAGTAGTGGTATCACCACCTAACTAAATTTGATTTCGAATAAAGTGAGTCAAACCCTTATTTTTTTTTCTCTAAAAAAAAAAAAAAAAAAAAACTCATAAGTAAAGACTTTCAATTTCCCACGCGGGATCTGCACTCTCAACAGCCAGCAACCCTAATCCCTGTGTGAATGCAGCCCCCCTCTATATTCTCGCCACGTCCATTTTCTATTCTCCTATTCCCCTGCATATATTCCTCTGTAGTCTGTACTTATATGTGTGTGTTGTTCGAAAAAACACAAGGACATTGATGTGAGCCTATTGTCCTTGTGCATCCTGGCGATCCATCAATGTTTGTAGTACTGGATTCCCGAGTTTCAGTAAATATCTGAAGCATAATCCATGGTTTTGGACTGTGGAGAAGGGTCTACCACGTCACACGTTCTCCAGTCCAACGGGATCCAGTGCCCAACTACCGATTACCCCTGGAATTGCGTTATGGTAAGTAAATTAGAAACCAAAAGTAACAGTACCTATGTCCATAATTCAGAGTACTTTATTACATGTTATTTCCGAATTTCGGGTTTAGAGTTCCATTAATCATTAGTATAGTGCATAGTGAGAGTCTTTGATCACTCTGATCATCAAACTGTGGGAACAGTGAGGATTAGATTAATTCCAAGGAGAAAATATTATAGAGGATCAAGAGAAATACTTTTTGGTATAAAAAATAAGAATTAGAGACTACATGCAGGGGAAATTGTAAAGAGTATAATTGGTAATGAAGGTAGCCAGGTTAGCAGCTCTGCTTGATACGCATCCAAAAGTGGGCGTGTTTAGTTAAAGTAGTCTTTAGACTCTGTTATAAGCCTCTCTGTTAGTATAACTTGAACCTCTCGATTATGTTAATCAGCTCAGCCTTGTATAATAACCATTTATAACAAAGATAGTAGATGTTCATCGTCTTTTCTTCTTCCTTCAGTTTGTTCTTGATTTCTTGCAAATTTTCATCATCATCACTAAAAATGCTGTAGAAATTCCTTAACAATTAACTTATTAAGAACTAATTCAGGATATCTGTGTATAACGATATGAACAATTATTAGAGAATCTCTATGGCAATTGACATAATGGATCATGAGACCTTCACTACCAATATATTGTTGGATAACAGCGGAAGTGTAAAAAAATTGAAAAACTAATTTGGGTAGGGAGATATGTGCATGAATGACACACAATATGGGAGATGTACAGTCCAAAGACATGTACAGAGCTCCTAGAGAGATATGGAGGAGACTATCAAAATACATGATAAAGGAATTCACTCTTACGATACTTCTACAAAATATTCATCTACACCTTACTCAACTAGACTAACCTACTTATCCCTACACTAGACAATGCCATAAGTATAACAATTACAACAGACATAAGTATTAGACCGTTACAATAACCTTAAACCTTCCTAGCTCCCATAACCTATGAAGCACTAACTCTCACTATTATTCTCATCATAATTCTCACCATTATTTTCACCATAACTCTCAACATAATTCTAAATTAATGCTATTTCCAACATTCTCCCTTAATTTAGAATTACTATAACTTCAAGTTCTTCATCATGATTGTTGCCTTCACATCTTCATGGTCACAGTCAATGACTATTGCCCTTCTTTCTTCTTTTCTTCAACTTGCTTCATTGTCTTTTTGACATGCATTGCCGTCATTCTTGTGCTTTTCTTCACACATTAGAAAATTGCCAAAATCTTCTTCACACAATACCAACACCTTGATATGCTTGGCTTTAGTGACAGTTTTCTAGTCACTTCGGGTCTTGGGAGCTTTTCTTCCCTCACTACTTAGAGAACTTTCTTCTCTCCTTTCCATGTGAGATTATTTCATACCTCACCAATAGTTTAAGGCCTTCGATCATGCCTCTTGGAACTTCTATGAACTCTGGCTTGTCTTCGTCTTCATCAACTTTGGCCGCTAGGGAGTACTTTTCTTTGGGACTTTCACCCAATCTTCGTCGCACCATTGTGCCTTAGGGAGTCTTGTCAACTTCTTTACACCATTGTCCCTTAAGGGAGTCTTGTCAACTTCTTTGCACCATTGTGCCATCTTCATCTTCATCTTCATCTTAGGACTTCTGCCACTTCCAGGGAGCATTTTCCTCTTGGCACTTTGTACCTCTTTTTCATGGCATGCTTCATTCAGGGACTTATACCCTTCATTCTTTCTTTCAGGGACATTAACCCTTCACCTTCTATTAGAGACGTTAACCCTATATTCCTTTAGGGACGTTAACCCTTCATCTTCATATTAGGACTTCTGCCACTTCCAGAGAGTATTTTCCTCTTGGCACCTTTGTACCTCTTTTTCATGGCACCATTTGTGTCATGCTTCATTCAGGAACTTATACCCTTCATTCTTTCTTTCAGGGATGTTAATCCTTCACCTTCTATTAGGGACGTTAACCCTATATTCCTTCACATCTTCTTTGAGGGATTTTAACCCTTTACCTTCTTTCAAGGACTTTTACCCTTTCACCGAGGAACACATTATCCTCTCTTTCTTCCTCTCCATCTATTTTTTTTTTCTCCCTCATTTTCTTCTTTCTTCTCCATATTTTTCACTAGCTTATATTTTTCTTTCTTTGCTCATCTCTCTCTCCCTTTTTTTTCTTCTATTCCTCCCTTTCTTTCTTTTCTTCTCCCTCATTCTGACACCCTTTCTTTTCTTCTTTGGAATCTTCTCTTCTTCAACTTTTCTTCCTTCTTTTGCTCATCTCTCTCTCCTTCTCTTTTTTTTTCTTCTTTGCCGCCCTTCTCTCTCTCTCATTTTTCTTTCACCTTTTACCCATCAGCAACAGTTGATACACCGCTGTTTTTTTTCTCCACCACCTTGCAACAACATGAACAAGTCTTGGTATGACCGGTCACTCTAACTCTTCAACCTCTTTGCAACTTTTGAGTTTCAAGGTTGATTTTCATTGAGAATTTTTATTCTCAATTCTTTTAATAGTTTTGGAGCAAATATTTTACTCCAACTATCTCACTGAGACACCATAACATCTTTCTCGTCGCTCATGATCAGGACCTAAGCCAGCACACTTGATGCCGTAATACCCTTGCACGAACAATTTTTCTCCATACCCAAGAGATCGAGCCTTGGGCTCTGATACCACTTTGTTGGATAACAGGGGAAGCGTAAATATTGAAAAACTAATTTGGGTAGGGAGATATGTGCATGAATGACACACAATATGGGAGATGTATAGTCCAAAGACATGTACTGAGCTCCTAGAGAGATATGGAGGAGACTATCAAAATACCTGATAAAAGAATTCACTTTTATGATATCTCTACAAAATATTCCTCTACAACTTACTTAACTAGACTAGCCTACTTATATAGACCTAAACTAGACAATGCCATAAGTATGACAATTACAACAGACATAAGCATTAGACCGTTACAATAACCTTAAACCTTCCTAGCTCCTATAACCTATGAAGCACTAACTCTCACTATTATTCTCATCATAATTCTCACCATTATTTTCACCATAACTCTCAACATAGTTCTAAATTAATGTTATTTCCAACAGCTAGGCAAACTATGTCAGTTTAGAGAATAGTTGACTAGGTTTTAATTAACTGATTTGGATTCGGACTGGGTAAACTTGGAGAATTGCTGGAGGGTAGACTCATCAGCCCTGTAGTGGTTCTGAGTGAATCCGAGTAGCTTGGCCCAAGTGAAATCCGGGTATTTCCTTGTCCCTACTTCAGTAATAAGTTCCTCTGGAGGTTTCACCACCTTGTCATCCTTGGGGCACAAAAAGAATGCCAAAGATCTCCTCTCCTTTACTGCGTTCACACTCGCCCGATGCAGGCAGCTCTTGTACAATCCATTCGATAGTGCCTGTAACATGTCCGTACACATTGATTCGACTCATTCGAGCGACCTCAAACACTAAATGGTTTATTAGTAAGTTCTTAAATTCAGATTAGGGTACCATTGCATGCATGCTGACATATATGAGAAAGTACATTATTAATTTCACATTTAAAAGAATTTTGTATTTATATTTAGATATTTCATTCTGAAAAATCTCCATTCATTCGTTATAATGTACATATTTTCTCCATTAATGGTTTTGAGCACCTATCCTTGCTTGCCAAGTACAATGAGACCGAGTAAAATCATTGTAATGTGATCCATTGATTTGGTACTCTTGAAAAGCTAGCTAGCTAATTTAGTAGTCTCTAGATCCATATAGCATAGTTCAACATGCAAAAACCTTATCTCGATCATCTTACACAATCTGGGGTCGGCCACTATCTAGCTAGTGATCTGGTATCTATCTCTTATATATATATGGGTTGTCTCTCGACTCAAATTAATATGTTGTTTAATTAAGGTTGGATTTGAGATTTTAATGTCTCTAGGCTAAATTTAAACGATTCCCTACTAATCATAATTTCAAATGACTATGAGTGGTACTAGTTATCTCATGTACTATCTAAAGTCTAGCTAGGTTAAGATATGTACCGTGAAGGTGTCACCAATGTTGATGACCAGAGCACCTTGAATAGGTCTCACAGATTGCCATTTGTTGTTGACAAACACTTCAAGCCCCCCAACTTGGTCTTGGTGAAGAATGGTTAGGGATGTTGGATCACAATGAGGACCAGTCCCAAGAGAAAGGCTTGGCTCTTGGCAAGTCGGATAGTAGTTGCACCTCATGATAGAGTGAGCATCCTCAAAGAATTCCCTGTAGTGCAACCGCTTCACTCCTAAGGTGATTGCCAGTAGCTCCATTATTGAAAGAGCCAAACTCTTCATTGCTTCACAGTATTTTTGATACACCTTCCTGCAAATTTAATTGAATTCGCAAAACCAATTTATTGCATGTACATGTATAATTTATTATTCATCGTGCCTTAAGAGCAAACACGTTGTCTAACTATGTACTAGCTGGACAGTGTGCGTATTACATTACCTAATACAAGGCTGGACTTGTAAATTGATCGGATTTAGAGTGGATCGACATAAATCCGAATTTGTTTATTAACAATAAAATTCAACCCAACCCAATCCGATCTGTAAAATTCAACCCAACCCAATCCGATCTGATAATCTAGCGGATCATTAATAACTCAGTCTAAATTCGTATCGAATGGATTAAAGGATACCCGGTTGACTAGTATGACTGTTATTATAATTAATCAATATTCTTAAATTTTAAATAATAATATTAATTTTTTTTATCATGATACATTGATACTTCGTAAAATTTCAATAAAATATTTTAATAAAATGAAGAGTATCACCGAATGTTGAATTAAATAACCAAAATACTCCTGAGAACAACACAACGCAGCAAGCAAAATATTGTATTTATAAAATATAAAAAATTAAATAATCATAAAAACATACTGCATCATCAATAGATCATATCAACCTAAATCTGTGTCTGGTCAGTTAAATAAACTAATTAACGGATCCAGACCATTGTCGAGATTAATCGATCAAATGTTCAATTCAAACCCGTTCGATAACCACAAATTTGGACCAAATATAAATAAAAATCCGGTCCATTGGCCGGTCTAAATACAACTATTTAAACACCCTACAAGTGTTGAACTATGGAAAAAAAATTAACTGTTTATGACCATTCATATCTATTGCATGACTATTCATTTGAATGAAGTCAAATATAATTCGACAAATTAATATATCAGTTTGACAACATAAGATATCATAATAATTATTCTGTTTTGCAAAGAGAAGTAAATAAATTACTCAGTAATATAATTACTTGTATACCATATTACTTACCCAGTCTCTTCAAAACTATCCCCTAATTTGGACTTAAAGAAATCCGCCACAACTTTCTCCGAGCCATTGTCATGGAAGCCGAAAGACAATGTCTCCTTCCAGGGAAGTTTGGTGGAGAATCGGTCGGCATGGGAGCCGGAATAGCCCCAAGGGCTACCGGGGACTCTCTTGACCCTCAACTTCTCGCTAACGGGGAGGTGAAAGAACTGATCCAAATGGTCGTCAGCGAGTTTGATGAGGCTGGTGTCCACACCGTGGTTGGTGACTTGGAAAAAGCCATGGCTTAAGCAAGAAGCCCTAATTAGCTTGGCAGCATTCTCGATTGCCACACCGTCACCCTTGAAGAAGCCCTTGAGATCAATCAGCGGTTCATCGAGCTCTTCGTGAGCGGCCACTAAGTCGGCTTCTGGCCAAATGAAACCACTGGGAACACGGGTTTGCCGCTGCAAAAAGGAAGAGTCAATAGCGCCACGGTTGGTTTGTTGAACATGGAGCTTTGATGGCGATGACAGAAGAATAGAGGCCATACTGGTAGAGAGTGAGAGACAGAGAGAGAAAGAAGAAGAGACTATTGGGACAATTAAGAAAAGGACCAAGGGGAATTTGGTTAGATTTCATTCGGGAAGACTGCTGCTTTTATAGCCGGAAAAGAATAACTTTCCTATTATATTTTAGGACATACAGGAAATTACAGAGTTCTGTCGGGATTCCGCAGATTATTGTTCAAAAAAAAAAAAAAATCTTTTGTAATGACAACAAAATAAAATTCGGGATTGCCATTCATGTATTAATAGTATTTAACTTTTATATATTAAAAAATTATGAAATATAATTAATTAATATGGATAATATAGTAAATTGTAAAATTTAAAATAAATGAATAAAATTAAAAATATAGTAGAAAACGGTTTTATTATTATTATTATTTTTAAGAAAACGGATTACTTATATGAAAGATTTTCCACTATTTTTAACTTCTCTCCACACAAATAATGAGTAGGCCCTACTAGTTTTTAAATTAAACGAA
>BDJD01008002.1:75484-93052 GCA_002564525.1 Rosa multiflora
ATTATTGTTTAATGAATTGTCAATCTTTTTTCTTTTTTTGAAAAGGATGAATTGTCAGTCTTTAATCATAATAGAAGAAAATCTATCACTAAGATAAGATAAATGACTCTGATATAAAGTTTCATTGAAAACTGCTCTTTAAATATTTGGTAGGTGACATTTCATATGGACATTAATTAATGACTTAGAATATATATAAAGGATTTGAATTTTGAAATTAAGGCTACATTTCGTATGTGAAATCTATAAGGATTTGAATTTCGAACTTAAGGCTAGATTAGGTAAAAAATAAAACCTTATACATCTATACAGGTGTACTTGAAATAAATTACACTGTGTAACTCATCCAAAGAGAAATAGAAAGATACAACCTAGACATTAAGTAGTTCAACAAACCATCTAAATTGCTTATTAAACCACCCTCCTTCCCTCTAACTTATCTTCCCTCCCCTATTCCCTCCGTCCATCTAGCGCCATGGTGTGCGTTTGAGAGGTAAATATCTTTTGGGTTAAGATAGAATCACAGTCACTTCTTAGTTTGTTTGCTTTTTCACTTGTATTTTTTTTTAATTAATAATAGAAAATGAAGGGATGAGCGGTAGATTCTAGGGTATAATGGCTCTTTCCCTCTATGGGGAGGGTAAGCGCCTCACACAAAGACCACTAACGGGGGCTAATATTACATAATCCTTTATATATTAAAAAAAATTATTACTTTGTTTGCTTGATTCAAATGAATTTACAAAAAATTTGAAATGATCCACTCATGTACTTATATTTTGTTTCAAAAGGTCACTCGTGCAAGTGATCGATTAAATACGACTCTCATCACGTATTTCATTCATACAAGTGTTGCTCCTCATTGTCGTGTTTTTAGGTTTTCATGTGGCTGCTACCGCAAGTCTTACCCACGCTCATACTAATAATAAGCAAGAATTTGTTTTTTGAATTAATGAGATCTTCTTCTTTTTCAAAAATAAATTAAAATAATATATTGGTATTATACCAAAATGATAATAATATACTTGGTATCATGTAGGCAAGGGCGTAGTCATGGGTGGCTAGCCTGTGTTATAGCCCAAGTACGTAACATAATGAAACTTCTATATAGATTGTGGGGAGAATATCACAAATGATCACTCAACTTTTGCATGTTCGACACTTTGGTCACTCATTTTTGAAATATATCACTATGGTCACTCATTCTTTAACTCTGTTATTCGCTTTAGTCACTTCGTTAATTTTTTTCATTAAAAAAAATTATTTTTCACAATATTTTCACAATATCAAGGATATTTTGGACTAATCAATTGTGAAAAACTGATAAATTTGAACTGGAATGGACAGGAGAAGTGATTAAAGTGAGACAAAATGCTCATTCGGTGACTAAAGTGATTGACAGAGTAATAGTTGAGTGACCAAAGTGATATATTTAAAAGTTAAGTGACTAAAGTGTCGAATGAGTTTTAGTTGATCGAGTAATCATTTGTGAAATTGAGTTTCTTATATATTTACATATCATGGAGTTTTCTAGCCACCCGAGAGAACAATTATGCTTCCGCCATTGCATGTAGGTGCAGCAAACTCAATATATCTATAGACATGGGATAAGAGGCAGGAAATACTAGTTGCACAACATATAATTAATTACACCGTTCTGCCTTTTTTCTTAATGTAACAACAAACTGTATATACCTGTATTTGATCAAAATTAAAAACTATGCCAACTGGAATGCATAGAATCACAACTATAGTTTTGGATGAGATCGAACCTAGTTGAAATCAGGGCCGGCCAAAACATATATGTTCCTAACCAGGAAACGACACTTGCACGTACGCTTAAGGGTTATTAGAGCAAGTTCACCCGTTGGGTCACCAAGTCACGGTCACCAGGTCACCAGGGCAGGAAACTATTCACTGCCACTGGATCTTGGCTTCCACCCGTTGGGTCAGGGTCACAAGTCAGTTACTGTTCATCTAATATTTTATTAAATTTTTTTTGGAAAATGAGAAATGTATGATATAAATAAATAGTATTGATAAACAATTTGAAAATGCAACTAAAGAAAATTTTATTGGTAGACAAATTATATGTCCACCGACACTCTTTTTTTTTTTTTAGGAAGAAAGATGATTTTTTTGGTGTGAGAAGTAAAATAGGAGGTGAGGTATTTTAGTTATATTTTTTTTTGTTATCGTTGTAAATGTAACCGTTAATAATTTTTTTTTTTTAACCACCGCAGCAAATAAATATCTCGATAATTATATACCATAGGATCCCTCATATAATTAGAACCAACGGTCCAGATCTGTGGACCATTGCATTTAAATTGCAAGCACCCAATGGCTGATTGCCACGTCACATCTCCAGCTGACAGCTTTTGGGCTTCCACGCGCTGCTCGCCTCCTTTCCGCTACACGACAAGAAACTGCAGCTCACCTCCATTGCCAGGCGCGTCTATCCTCAGTCACCATGGTGGAGGCCTGGGTCATCAACTCAGTCACCATGCTGCCCGAGCTCTTGACTTGGGTCACCCACTGCTCTCTTGCCCCAGCCCCGGTGGAAGGAACAACAGTGGAAATTTGGTGACTGCAGTCACCGTTTGACGTGGTGCCCGGGCACCAGTTGCTCCGCTGAACTTGCTCTTAGTTTTTGCATGTTCAATGTATTAATTTATAATTGATCTTCAGCGCCTCTTGGCCGGTATTTTGGATCTGTACACTGATCGAGTTCATATATAGATTAAGTAATCCAAGTGCTAATTGAAGTAGACACTTTCAGCTATTGGCCAATGGCTATGTAACTATCACACTCATAGCAGAGGATTATTCTTTAATTCATTGGCTTATCGTCTGTTAGCTCAATTCACTGCTTACTGCACCACCAAACTCTTAAATATTCAATCATATCACTTCCTTTTCTCTGGAAAAGAAATTGAGTAAACTATTTATTCGTATTACAATTTCGTGGGAAATTCTACGGTATCTGTATGTATGTGATATACTTATTTACAGATCTGACAACAATTTTATTGTCATTAATGTGGTAAATAAAGTTAATTTTTGGGTAATTTTAGTTCTATTACAGGTAATTACTCCACCTACGATATTTTTACAAGTTTATGTACAAATTGTTGTTGATGTAATAACTTGATTCAATTATATATAAATGTATAAAACAAATGTGATAACTTGTTGTTAATGTTGTAAATTTGGTTCAACTAAATTGTAATTTTAGTTCAATTAGATGTAAATGAGTGTATGATAAACATCAAAGTACTCTAGACAACCCTTGATTTCGTGCGCTATTAATCTTTATTTCTTTCTTTTTGTTAGGGACATGCAAAGGTAATCGAGGAGGTGTACGTTCGTACTAACAGCAAAGTCTTCAGCTAGTTTCGTTTTTTTTTTCTTTGGCCAATAATTCTTCTGTTTCCTGAACGAGGGCATCAGAGTATCGACACATAGAAGAACGATGTAAAAGATCGACCTAGGGCTACCTCCCTTTGCCGAACCATGTATGCATTTGTGTTTATTATATAGTCGAATAAGGTGCTGCAGTCTTGACCCATTTTATACTTCAGTATTAATTAACCAATATAGTTGGAGAACTTATAACTCAACTACCAGTAGATAGATTCATAGATTATAAAAATAGATCTAATAATCATAGATGGAGAAAACTTCTCTTTCTCTCGTAGCATCTTAGGCTTTTGATATTGGAAAATTCTATAATGTGTTAACGTATGACATGCATACAATTGCCTTAAAAGTGGTAAAATGAGTCTTTAAAATAGTAATGTTAGTCCTCAAAGTGGTAACATGAGTCCTTGAAATGGTAAATTTTCTTAGTTACCACCTGAGTCTTCAAAATAGTAATATTAGTCCTCAAAGTGGTAACATGAGTCCTTAAAGTAGTAAATTTTCTTAGTTTACCATATGAGTCCTGAAAATAGTAATATTAGTCCTCAAAGTGATAACATGAGTCCTTAGAGGGGTAAAAATAGTTGATGTATGAGAAATATTAACATACCATAGCTTTACCCTTTGATATTAGGCTAGTGGAGAACAAAAGTTCGATTCTGTGGACGAAAAACAGAAGCCAGCTGGGTTCGTATGTAGCTCCATATATAAGAAAAATGGGGGTCGTTTTCAGATTCCTCGACGGGCAAGAACTGGATAGGAAGATAGACATGAGACCCCATGCCAGACCTAGATTTCCATAATCTCGTTTTGGTGTGAATGATTGGCCGACGTTTCTGAAAACTACAGTAGCCATCTGAAGCAATACGGAGTCGCTTTCCGAGGGAGGGCCATTTCTTCTATGGTTTTTAGTAAGGAAATGGCAAAAGGGCTAAGCAGAAAAACTAAGCACTTCTGGCCGACAGCCGACATGTATATCCAACTTAGTCCTAGGACTGCTGCACGTGATCTCAGCCTTCCTATTCCAGCAATATGCTTGCCCTACCTGTCTTCTGGGTTTAACGCTTTTTGCCATTAATTCTTAATTAAACCTTATTAAGATGGGATTTGGGAGACATTATTGAGGAGGATTGCCACAAGATCCGGATAGAGTTTGGATTAAGCATAATCTAAGTATAAGTCAACCTGCTTAAAGCGCGTAATAGTATATGTACAACCAGTAGTCAACTCATATTTTAAGTTGGCCTGCAAGTTTTGAAGCTCTCCTTCAATTAGTTGTAGGATTACACTAACTGCAATCCTAGCCTACTCGGGAGAGTTTTCGGTACACGGCGTGAAAATACACGCACCGCTGAGATTGTACAGTTTTGAGTGATAAATAACGGACCCCACATATGGACTGCTGAGATTGCATAGTTGGTGTATGTGGACTTGCATCGTCATGTATAGAAGAATTTTCGAGCCTACTCATATTTCCACTCTCCATTAGGTCAAAGAATATCATATTAATATCTCTAAATGTCTCCAATAGATAATGGATTGGATTAGCCTAAGTTCAATCGGTTGGTTATGAAAAACTTTCAACTCAATGCAATTCGATAGGCAAATTCTTGAAAACTAAATATGTATTTGATTTGTTAGATTATAGCATATTTGTATTTGATTGGACAATACAATCAACAATATTAAGTTAAAAAAAAATACTTAGAGTATTATCTAAAATCTAAATACTAAAGTAAATCACTCAAATTATTGGATTCTTATTGAATTTAGGACTAAATTTAGTTTGCCCCCTCAAACTTTGGGGCAAACATCAGTTTGGTCGCTGACCTTTTTTTAAAAATCATGATGGTCCTCTTACTTCCATTTTTCATCACAAACCTCCAAAATTCAAAAATGGCTCGAAACATGACGTCATACATAGGATGAGCTTGACCAGACAGCAGGGTCCCCTTTTCTACTTTGTCCCCTTATTTTCAGGGAAATGTCCTAAAAACCCCTTATTAACATTTTGACGCAATTACAGCTCCATTACACTAGTCAAAGACCCGTAATCAAAAATCAAAAACTGAACTCCCTCACTCTCATCTCTTTCTCATCACGATCCTCTTCAAACACAACTGGAAACCCAGATCAAGAGATTATTGGATCATAAACACGACGTGTTGGCGGAATGGCCGGGGCCCCGATTGATGAATGGATACCTCGAATCGAACCTAGAGGCGAGGAAATCTCCAATTACGGTGAGTTAGGGTTTTCAATTTCAATGAATTTGTCTGTGTGAATTTTTGCAAGTGTTGTGGATTTTAGGGTTTAGCAGCTTCCAATTTAGGGTTTTAGTTGTGGGTTATAAGAGATAGGGTTTAGAAGCTTCAGATTGGGGGTTTCGAGATTTAGGGTTTCGTTTTATTTTTATTTTTTTTAGGGTTTGTCTGTTTCTGGTTTATATTCAATATTGAATGGAGCATGTGTTTGTTGTTGGGTATAGCTCAAATAAGGGATTTAACAAAAGGGATTTCAAGTGGTCCCATTGGAGAATTGAATTTTGTTGAGGGTTTTACTATTTTAGTGGTTGGAACCGTTGTGAAATGGGTTGGTGGGTAAGGTTTAATCCTTTGTTTAAGCTGCCTTTTTCAGCTACCCTATTTATTGTTTAGGGCTTAGTGATGTATGATGTTGGAACCCTGGTGTGCTGTCAGTAGCATTATATTTGTTGTCATATGTTACTTTGTTTGGCTAGGGTATTGTGCTTACTGATTTTGTATTCTTGTGTTGTAGTACACCCTGATTATTTTACAATCAAGGTATACCATGGTAGCTATATAGAGCATGAAGATGGGGTGTACATTGGTGGAATTGTAAGCTACTATGATAATGTTGACAAGGACAAAATGTCATTAACTGAGGTGGATGGCATGGTGAGAGGGATCAAGAACGAGTATGTGGGAACAAGGATTGATTACTGGTACTCTATTGGCAGTGAGGAAGATGTCATGTCTAAGCTAAATAATGACTCAGATGTCATCAAAATGTGTTGTATGGTGCCTGAAATCAGATTGGTTATTTTGTACCTAGACCACTTAGAGTTTGTCTCGAGTTATGAAAATTTGGATGATTTGTTCATGTATGAGGATCGGATACCTAATTGGGGATGCAGTCAAGTTTGATCATTTGAGGTTGTAATAGAGGAGCTCCTTGATTCATCAAAGAAGCCAAAATCAGGGGTGAAGATTAAAGAGCTGCCTGATTCACCTATAAGGCAGGTTGAGGTGGTAAAGCTAGTGACAACACCATCAACAAGGTACAAAGTATGTGCAAACAGAAAGAAGGTCCAACCTGCTCTACCTGGTGTGAAGATCAGTGAGCCTGAAGATGAAGTTCCAACTCAAGCTAGCAGAGCTCCAACTGTTGACCCTGCTGATAAGTGGAAGAAGAAAGTGGAGTTAGAGCAACTAGTTGATGAAGATGAGAGTGAAGATGATGGGTGGTTACAGGAAGAGCCAAAAGAGGAGGAAGCAGATGATGGTGAAGGCGATTGGGAAGCTTTTGATGAGGATGATTTAAATGATGATGATTACAATATGAGGAGTCTGCAGGGTATGGAGTGGATGATGATTTTCTTTTTGACTGGCTAACAGAAGCTGAGGTTGTGTCTAATTAAAGGGAAGGCCCTTCTGTGACAGGTAGAGCTTAGGAGAGTAATGAGGAAAGTTTTGAGAATGTAGAAGACAGTGAGACAATGTTTAGGGCAGAGGATTCATATGAGGAAAGGCTACGGCTAGAGTATAACTCTGATGATGATGGGGGTAAGGACAAATTCCCTGAGTTTAATCCTAAGGTTGATATGAGGGACCCACACTTCTGCAAGGGGCTGAAGTTTGCCACAACAAATGTACTAAGAGCTCCCATAAGAGAGAGGGCCATTCAAAATGGTTAGGAAGCTATTTTTCTGAAGAATGATAGGCTGAGGATTATAGCCATTTGCAAGGCACCAAACTGTCCCTTTGAGCTGTTTGCATGAAAGATGTAGCATGAGGACACTTTGATGATAAAGACTTACAATGGAGAACACAATTGTCCAAGGATTCTTGATAATAGTATGGTAAAAACACCATACCTCACACAGAAGTTTGCTGAGCAAATCAAGCTTAATCCTGGTACATCAACAAGTATAATATTTGCAACTCCTTTCTTTTCAATTCTTATTGGCCTACTGCTTGTGTTTAACAGTTTGTAATGTGTTCCTTTTTGTACTTGTTTGTTGCCACAAAGTCTCTTGCACATACAATCGCAGCTGGTGTGAGAGCCAGAGTCTCATTTCAAGAAGGCTGCATCGAGTCTGCTTGAGAAGAGCATGAAGGAGCAATATGCCTGGGTACAAGATTATGCACAGGAGCTGAAAATGGTTGATTTAAACACCATAGTTGATATCAAGTGTGATTTCAACAACCCTGGTCAGCTCCTTGTGTTTAAGATAATGTACATTTGTTTAGGAGCTTTAAAGATGGGGTTCAGAACTGGATGCAGGACCATTTTGGGGCTAGATGGTTGCCACTTGAAGAGTGCTTATGATGGTCAACTATTGTTAGTAGTGGGTTTGGATCCAATCAACAACCTGGATGGTAGCTTATGTTATGGTTGAGATGGAGAGTAAGGATTCATGGGATTGGTTTTTGAGGTTATTGGTGAAGGATTTGGATATTACAGGATAAGGCAATGGTTGGACTTTCATATCAGATAAACAAAAGGAACTACTACCTGCATGTGAAGCTGTGGTGCTACTTGCAGAACATAGGTTCTGTGTTAGACACTTGTGGACCAATTTCAATAAGCTGTTTCCTGGAAAAGTTTTCAAGGATCAAGTTTGGACAATTGCCAAAGAAACAACCATGGCCTATTACACCAAAGAGCTAGTTCTGATGAAGTGAATGGAACCCAAAGCTTATGACTGGTTAACAGGTATGATATATTGTAAGCGACATGTGTTTATGATGATGATATCCTAAGTTTAATTATGGTCTTGTATTTCATTTTGTAGATCTTTTGAGACCACCTAAACACTGGTGTAGAGCTCATATATTTTAGCACCACACTGAAATGTGATGTTCTTCTCAATAATTTGTGTGAAAGTTTCAATGCTTTCATTTTACCTGCTTGAAGCAAGGCTGTGATTTCATGCTTTGAAGATATTAGAGTTAGGATGATGAAGAGGATTGCTAAGAGAAGAGACAAGATGAGTAAATTTGTGGACCCTATTTGTCCTAAACCTAGAGAACTCCTAGAGAAGAACAAGGTCAAATCTGCAACAAATTGTATACCGTATGGATCTGGCAGCCCCCAGATTGAGGTAGAAAGCTTTGGAGAATCTAAGCATGTGGTTGACCTGACCAGGAGGATATGTGCATGTAGGAAAAGAGGGATGAAAAGAAGGCAGTAGCAAGGGCATCAAATGCATCAACAACTACAACTGCTTTAAGCAAGGGCAGACCTCCAAAAGCTCCTTCAAGCAAGGGTAGACCAGCTGCTTCTTCACAAGCTTCATCAAGATCATCTGCAAGGATCTGGGAAAATGGAAACAATGGTAGAAAATAGAGCAGGAGTTGTATGGGGTTAGCAACCAAGATCAGGTTATGATTTAGATATGCATGTTGCAATTTTTTGTGCAACCTTGTGCTGTGCCATAAGGTTGCTAGGTCTAATCTTTTGTTTAGATGATTAGACTTATGATTATGTGCAACTCGATCCAAGCTGTATTTTTGTTGGTTTGGATGAAAACACTTTGATGCATCTATTTGGTCGCTACAACAATTTTTGGTAATTTATGCACTCCATTTTATGCTCAGTTTCAGGTTTTGGTAATTTTTTGGCCAATTTCTAGTCTTGTTCATGTTTTGGTAATTTTCTGCTCTTGTTTATGTATTGGTAATTTTCTAGTAGTGTTCTGGTCATGTTTAGGCTTTGCTGTTAAGCATGTTAATTTAGAGCAGATTTTGGAACCCTTTTGTGGTTAAAAAGGTATGAGATTATGTCATTTAAATTTTGGAGGCAAAATATTGGAAATATCTGTTCTGCCCTTTTAGGGGTGATTAAATCTGACAAGTGGGTCTTTGCTGTCTTGTCTAGATTAGCCCGTGATGTCACATTTTGAGCTATTTTTGAATTATGGAGGCTCGTGATGAAAAATGGAAGTAAGAGAACCATCATGATTATAAAAAAAAAAGTCAAAGACCAAACTGATGTTTGTCCCAAAATTTGAGTAAGCAAACTGAATTTAGTCCTCATTAAATTTATATCGAAATTTGGTAAGTTCACAAATAATGTAGAATGACAGTCCGGTCCAGACCAGTGATCATGAATTTGGTGATCTAATTCAATCTTTTGGGGTTTAGGCCCTGCCCTCCACCAAAAATATCTTGGGCCAGCATCTTCCACTCATTGGGCCCATAAGCAAGACAACGAAGGCCCAAGGTGTAGAGCAAAGAGGATTGAGTTTGTCATTTATCATTCACACATCAATTCGATTTTTAAGCGATAAAACATCAAACATTCTTGCAACAAACACCATCATAAGATACAATATAATATATTGCGAGTACAACCCAAGAAATCAAACCAAACAAATATACAGAAGAGGGTTTAATCCATTCAAACCAATGCTAAACCCATAATTAATGAAGGAAATCAAAACTTGTCTATCACACTGAACAAGAAATTCTACAAGAAAATAAAACAATCCAAAGAGATTAGAGGGTTATCAATGTCCTCAGGAACAGACTCCATGTAATGGTCATGAGCCAGAGCTTCTCTAACAGCAACTTCATCGATTTTGGAACTGATCCTGTGAATCCTTGTCTGTGTCTCTCTCGCAGGACTCTTCAAACAAGGCCGAGCCATTAACCCACTTGGGTTGTTGTTCGGACTAGCCGGCCTAAGATTTGAGCCCTTTTTTGGCGGGTTGGCTATTACTGTTCCCCTGTTCTTCTCTGAAACATTGAACCTTCTACTCGGAGACGGTGACCTCAAGCTTCTCGAATATGCAGAGATCACGGGCTTCTCGGGCTCTTTACGGAAGCTCTTCTGTCGCTTCAGAGTTGGTGAAGTACTTGTCCGGACTCTCTTCTGCGGCGTCGTTTTAGTACACCCATTTCCTCTGTTTATTGGGCTCGGCTGCTGCTGTTTTTTCAACGTTGCTGCTGCAACTGGTTTTTGTGCTTCCTTGATTGAAGCAATGCGAGATATATGCTGGTTTTCTTTGTAGCAAGACCACAAGAACTCGTTCGAAAATGATCTGTCGATCTTTGAACTGCTCGAAACTGAAGAAGCGCTGCTTGACAAGGTTGAGCTCGATGAGCTGATGGTGGAGTTAGAATTAGTAGTACTACTAGTAGTGGTGGTGGGGCAATAACTGAAGGAAGAAGCTGAGGAAGTGGAATTTGAAGGAGAAGAAGGAAAGGGTGAGATTTTGTTTGAATGGTGAGAAGGAATTGGAGTGGTAGGTTTAGGAGGTTGGGTCGAGATTACCAGTTTGTCTTGGACATGATTGCAGAATTGATCATCTTCTTCGACTTGGAAGTGGTTTTTGGGACTGCATTTGCTTATGCAAGAACCCATATTTTTCCTGGGTTTTGATTTTGGTCGTCTTGTAGGAAATTGATGTGGTAACATATATGGGTGACCTGTTGATACAGTGCAAGTCCTATTTTCAAGTGAAAAACAGAGGGAAAGGGGTGTGTGTGTGGCTTTTGCTTTTGCTCTTTTTCTTTTCAGATATTTGAATTTGGTTGCCGGGTATGAAATCCGTTGGGCAACGGTTGGGTAGAAGTAGAACATGGTGGCTACTTTTCAAGATTTCGGATGTGCCTCTGTAGTCTCCACTTTCTAGAATGAGATTGCAGACACAAAATTGTATCCGACTTCACATTCTGTTTAATTCCTTAGTTAAAGTTACTTGGGCTAGGGCATATGGAAATGGACCAAATGGTTATCCGTCCAATTTTTGGGTCAGATTAACCCGCTGTTTCATAATTCTTTAAAAATATCCTATGCAGACCGCTTTACCAATTGGTCCGCCAGCCAACATGAAGAGCCAAAATCTCTACTTCAAATACCACTTGCGTTTTTTTTCTTCCAAAAATACCCTTAATCTTGCCGCATGTCATTTGTTTATTGGACAGTGGTGCACATGTGTGGTGGAGATCCAATCCAAGATCTTCGCCATTTGAGATCTCCTCGCTAAAGATTGAAAATATCGAAGAGAAGCACATTAGACTCGATCCACCAAACAAAGAAGATCCAACAAACTCTTAGGCCAGAATGAAAAAATTGTCAATATTAAAGGTTAAATGGTTTGATCTGATCCAATGCTTTAACAAGAAAAAATCACTTAGTTATTCCAACTTTTTAGGTGAGGAAGGAATGTAAAGAAAAACTTTGGAGTCAAAGAAATAAATATATAAAAATTTGGCTAAAATTATTTCTAATAATGTAAGAAAATTAAGTCAAATGTACCGAATCATGGTTAGATTCAATGTTTTAAAAGACTGAGGCGTAGCCGAGACGTTTTCGGGAGAGCTTCAATAAGGCGTAAACCTTACGTATAAATGAGTTGTATTTATGTATATAACTAGTCTTCTATATAGAACATGTATTGTAACCAAAAACTAAAATTTGACAACCAAAATCAGACTACTCCCTCCCAATTACACAATGAAACTCAGAAACCAATCACACAGACTGAAAAAAAAAAAAAAACAGAAGTTGGGAATTGTTTACATACAATTCTGATGGTAATGGCTCAAAGCTTAAAAGCTGATTATCAGCATCATTGTTACCGGCTTCACTGAGATCCCTCAGACTTCTCCTTGAAGGAGTCTTGTCTATGCAGCCACATCATGTGCCCCTTAAACTCATAAAACAAACATAACCGTCACGTCACAACACAAACATAACCGTCTGTTTCTCTATAAGATAATAATAGAAGCTATACCATAAGCTAATTATCAGTGATTAGTACTCTAGCCAGCCTCACTATACTTGAAGGTGTTTGATCTGCCATACAAGGAACATTACTGCAATAAGTAGAAACTTAATTGAGAAAGCAATTCTGCTAGAGGTAAAGCCAGCAACTTTGGCCATAATGAAACACCACTCCTTTGTTTTGATTACAATGATTACCAGAAACACATGATAATCCCATATTGCTATTATATACGAGTAATATGACCAAAGCACATGATAATCCCCAACACCATGGTCTGCAAATTATGCAAACCTTGCCAATACCCATGTTCTTTCCCTCATTTAGTATCAATTGCTATCACTGCATCGATTGCTATTATACATGATTTTCATTCATTTATGCTATTATCATAATCTCACATTCCCAGTTGCACCAAAGTGATTAATTGAACAAGAAAAATAGAACATTTGCTGCAAATCTGATTCACCAGCAAGATCGATCGAGGAAATCAAATTCATATCTTAAATCCTTTGCTGCAAATCTGATTCCAACTCTCCAAGTGAGAAAATCTCTTATTCCAAGTGCAAAAAAAGCCTCCTTTAGAGCCAAATCCTTGAGAAAACTCATAGGTTCTTGATGATTTTATCAAATTTGTTGCCTGGGAATTGGGATTTGGAAGTGAAAGAGTTGGAGTTTTGATGGAGGAGGCTGAAGGAATCGAAAATGACTTCAACTCGAGACCTGGAGTTTTAACTCTCAAAACACCAAAACGACGTCGTTTTGGTGGAATTTTTTTTTTTCTCAGGAGTTCGCTTTAGACGCCTTAAGGCGCGTCTTGGCTGCCTTTTCCGCCTGCATCGCCGCCTTGTCCGCCTTTGCGCCTCACCTGCAAAACACACTCATTTTCTAGAGCGCCTCGAGCTTTCTAAGCTTTAAGGCGCGCTTTTTAATACATTTTACTTGGATCTCAAGGACAATCAAGCTCCGACTTATAACTCATGGCTTTAAGGGATGTAAAGAAAAGACTTAAAAATCAAAGAAATAAGAAGCAAGCGATGAAAGTATTTACATTGAATTAACTAGATCAATTCCAAAAGAAATCAGATCGATCCATCAGTACAACCTGGTCTCTCTAAGCTCGTCCCCACTTTCTAGCTTCACTATATAATCAATGGGGGATTTATTCTTCAAGTACTACAACACAAAAGATGCCAGTCTTCAAACACATATTTACACAAGATCACAACCACATATCTAGATATGCAGAGATTAAACATGGCTCGATTGCTTCATGAGTCATGACAATCGATGAGAATATATAAACAGGAAGCAGATCGCTGGAAAATGGTCTGGCTAGCTATTACCAAACACGATCTTCTTAATAATAGCTCCTCTGGGGGGCACAGGATGTCTTCCACCTTGACCTTGGGGATTGCCACTACTTGTGCCTCCACCGCCGCCGACGCCGCCGTTTCCATTCATCTTCAGGCCGCTCAACTCAAGCACTACTCTCCAGCCAGTTAGGCTAGCTGGCTTGGTATGTGTGTTTTCTGTATATGGGGGATGAATGAACCAGTCGATCGATATCTCTCGCAAACAGATAAAAAGCGAATAACCCACGCGTGGAGACAAAAGTCGCAAAATGCACGTCCCCACAGGGCCACAGCTTTCTTGAGCTAGGGCTCACATATGTAATATTATTATGGGCAGCACATTCACCTGCGTCTAATTACATGGTTCTGTTGCTTCTGTTTTTCATCAACACCACTAATCCTTTGAGCAATCTGATATGATAATTGGATATCCGCAATCACAGAGGGATGATCTCGCTGACGTATAAGGTGTATACGTCACGTAATTCTGGGATTGTTGGTTTTGTCGACAGAGGAGGTCTTATCCTCATATTATCTATATATATATATTTGGGACCAGCAGACAAAGGCACGAGGCGGATTTAATCAAGAAAAACAAAAACCAACTGATATTTTGTTTTGATATCACTGCAAGTGACGCTGAATTCTGGATGTGGATAGGAATGGTTGAATGGTTTTGATGGGCCTGCATTGCCAAGCATCCAAACAGTGGTAGATCAATAACAAGCCTACCAACAAGCCCAAACTGAAAATGCCCAGTCCATCAGTGCTTGATTTTGTTTGAAGTTACTTTGACTCAAGAGTATCAACTATGTTAGCGGACCTGATTATGTCTATGATTTAGGGCAGCCATCTCATGGTGTCCTAGCTGGTCGATCATTTCCTTTTGAATCATTTCTATTCCATGGCAGGACAGGAGTAACGAGTGGCAGTAGTACTGAATTTTTATGGGGCAAAGAGAAAGACCATGGTCCGTAGATTCAGAAGACTTGAAAAGATTCTGGGGATCAGGAATTGGGTTATGGTATTGTCAGGGTCACTCCTCTATCCCATAATAACTGTGCCCTATTCCTCCTATAGCTTGATTAGCTTCATCACTGATGACCAGAAAGTGTCTGAGCAGCTTTTTAGTTTAGAGGGTAGAGAGGAATCATGGTTTGGAATTTCCAAGGTACCAAGTTGAGCATTGGCTTGGCCTGCTAAATTCATCTCAATGATCTGATCGCTGATTTTCTTGTTAATTTCTTTTTTCGAAACTATAAATCACGGCAAAATAATGAACTTTTGTTTAAAGAAAATAATATAAAGAGAGTGGCTAACAATTTTTCAACAATATTAACGATAACAAAAATTAAGATAATTTCGTTCAGTTTCAATTGTAAAAATGATAATATTTCGTTTTGGTTAATTAATTTCGAGAATTCGGAGTTTCTCATTTATACACCGAGCCGAGGCTTGAGAATAAGGTCAAGTTTGAAATCAGGGGATTGTCAAGACTGGTACACTGTTGAGATAATTGTTTGCCGGATTGCTCCTGCAGTGAAGGGGAAAAAAAAAACACTGAAAAGGCTCGAGGACGTTTTTTCGAAAAGTGCTTCTCTTGGAAAGCACTTAACACTTCCAAAGATTCCAACTTTTCCGGTCACTTTTTACTTTTCCTCTTGTCTTTTTACTGCCTCCGGGGGATCCCCCTCACTTTAAAACCAAAGACAAATACTCAAAACAACCCCCCATCCCTCTCCACTCTCCAGAGCCTATTGGTGATTCTCTCTCATATTTTCAAATCAACAGAATCTTTCCACTCTCTCTCTCCAGTGAGAGAGAATAAACACTAGCTCTGGGCCTTCTCTCTCTCACAAGTCACAAGTAGTCATGAAGTGACCAAGCCTTTCCAAGAATCAATTTGCACAAACCCACGCCATGCATTGGCTAGATTACATTCTGGGTGAACCAAAGCTTTGCTCTTTGTGTATTTCAATGCCAGTTCTGTTCTGAAAGGAAAACACAGGTTTAGTCTAGCTCCAGGTATTCGACAAAATGTCTAGGCCATATGCTGAGCAACCTCCACCACCACCACCACAAGCCTTTGTGCTACAGGGCAGCGACGCCAGCACTTACTCCCCCCAAGGCTCGATTGGTGCAGTGGTTGGTGTGCTTGTAATGGTCGTAATCCTCGCCGTAGTTGCTGTTATAATCGGACGGCTCTGCTCCGGCAAGACTATCATGGGTTACGGCCATTTCGATATGGAGAGCTGGGCCGAGACCAAATGCTCATCTTGCATTGATGGAAGGATCAGTGTCTCACTTCCCAGGCCCAATGTGTCAACAGCAACATCACCAGCCCAACAATCTGAGCAATATGACGCTCAAACATCAGCACCTCCTGCAAATGCTTAACTTCTAGCTAGCTGGCTAGCTTCTGGGTTTTCGATTCAATATAGTAGGCAAATTGATCTTTTCCGTTATTTGTTTTTTGATGTTTTGGTGTCCTTTTGCATTTGCAAGACTCAGTCTTTGAATTTTTGAATTGCCTAGCTAGCTGATTAGCTCTTCAGCTGTATTTTACACATGAGTTAATGGCAGTTGCTGCATTTGCTTGATCATTGACCAAGTCAGGTGCTATGTTACATCAATTTAAGCCACTGAAAAGGAGAGGGCAATGTCTTTAGCTCTTAGATTAAGTGAGGAATAGGTGGAACTGGTAGCGATCTTCAGCCTGGTTTTGGTTTGATTAATGAACTTCTTCTTGTTCTTCTGCAATTCAATTCTTAGACTTGTGAGTTGCTGTGGCATTAATGCAATGTGTGTATGGACCATGTGATCAGTAGTACTAGAGTTGTATGCTTTTGCAGAAGCAGCAACAAAATCAAATCATATATTCCCATCTTGGGCTGATAATGGTAGGTACTAGACCTTGTTAAGTTTATAATGGCTATATGGCCAGTGGGTTTTTGGTATATTTTTTGAATTTCTAGTCCTTTTCACAGCAATTCAATGACATTATGTTCTGGCAATTACAGTATCTCAATGGCAGCTACTAACAATTTTCCAGCTGCCAGCTAGCTGGCCTAGCCTGCTTCCGTATACAGAGCTTCTGAAGCCATGAAGCATTACTCTGCAATTTTGCATTGGTTGGTCAATAATGTTAGATGCCCAAAGGCTGAAAGAAACAAAAATGGTCACATCAGGATATGGCAATAATGTAGTAATGCAATGTTTATGCATATGGAAAGATCTTGGATCCAGCAATCCAGCATTAGGACCAAAAAATTGGTCAGACTCCCTGGTAGAAACATGACATTTGGGATGGCTTGGGTTCAGCCTAGCCTAGCCTTCCATATACAGAACTACTGAAGCCACGAAGCATTACTGTGCAATTTTGCATTTATTGGTCAATAATGTTAAATGCCCAAAGGCTGATGGAATCAAAAATTGTCACCTGATATGGCAATAATGTTGTAATTGTTGTAAAACGATTGTAAAATAATTTGAGAGAGGGAGAGTTTAGACACCAAGAATGAAGTATGAGAAATGGAGTGATTTTATTCATCTCATAATGAGGTTTATATAGGAGTACCTCAGGTTTACGAAAGGTAACTATTTAACGATTACATCAATCACTCGTCTGATTATAATCAATCAATCGCTAATTAAATTTTGTTAATCATCAATCAATGTTAATTGGCGTATATCACGCAACACTAATTGCTATTACATGAATAGCCACATTAATATTTACAACACTCCCCCTTGGATATTCCATGTCAATAGTGTTGCCCCTGCTATGCGCTTCTAAGTTGCCTCGTCAAAAAC
>BDJD01008008.1:0-10120 GCA_002564525.1 Rosa multiflora
GTTGTATAATGAAACACAGTCGACCACGATGAACTCTGTTTTGATTGACAAGAAGTTTGAGCTTTCTCCCACAATAATTGATAGATTTTAGAAACTGAGTGGCTAGACTATGTCACCGGAAAAACTTATACAAGGCTCGTTGTTCTGAGACAGCTTTGATCGTCCACGCTTCAATGCCTTATACACATCTCGAAATCACACGCTGATAGAAGCACCGATGTCTATCAACACTCGTGATGTAATGTAATGATCAACTAGAACGTGATGAGGAAGGGATTGTTGTGAGGCATCCGAAGGTTTCCCTCTTCCTCCTCGAGGAACGTGATTGACTTCTATCCGGTAAAGTAAGCTTGATGAGCTGGTTTGTGGAAGTCTTCGCTTCTTCTTGTAAGGTTGTTGGTCCTTTGGTCCCCCACCATGAATTGTTAGGATTCAGACCATGTACGTCGATGGCGCCCACTTGTTTGGCCGGTGGATACCTTGTAAGCTTGTCATTCTGAATCAGCGACTCGATGGTGTTCTTCAAAGCCATTCAGAGATTGGTATTGTTCCGTTGTCCTTGTGATAGGTTCAATATTTGCCTGTGTAGCTAGGTAAGCTGTCTTTAGTAATTTCCAGGGTGGAGGTCTGGGTATTTCATCCCTGTTCTTGATCTAGATTATTTTTACAGGCATCCAGATTATTTCCAGTGAAGACCTCGTACCTTGGCGGGGGTGTGGTTTTCTGATACTGCCGTTGTGACTTCTCCTCTCGGTGATAACTTTTGTTGGAGTACTTGCTGGCCTTACTGGATGATTCTTTACTACACTTGCTTGCGGGATAAGGAGATCTATTACCGTCCGGGTTCTATTCTCATTTCTTGGGCTCCTCCCTAGCCACCAGGGCTAGGTTTTGTATATTTTCCCTTTTCTCGGTCTTGGACTTACTGACACTCCCGTATGCTTCAAACTCTACCTTGATTGTGGTGGCCATCAACTCGTCATAACTGGCCGGGGGTGGTGTGGTTGATCTCACAAAGAAAGTTGCATGGTCTGCAGTCCTGCCTAAATGCCATTTCAGCCAATTCTTTGTTGGGGTTCTGACAATAGGTTGTGGCCGATTGCCACCTATTGACAAATGACTTCAGTGTTTCACTTTGTTCTTGCTGTATTTTAAATAACCCCGTGGGTGTGTGGAATCGATGGATATGCAGAATGAACCAAGCTACGAACTTATCCGCCACCTCTTTGAAAGATCCTATTGAGCCAACCGGCAGTTCGTAGAACCAACTCAGAGCCTCCCCATAGAATGTTTCTTGAAACATGTGGTAGTATACTTCATCCGTATATATCTTATTGCTCGTTTGCGTGCGAAAAGCCTGTAAGTGTTGATAAAGGTCACTAGTTTCAGTATAGTCAATTTTCAGCATTTGGTGGCATTCGAACGGACTGCATTCTGAATTGATGGGGTGAAAGGTCCCGGTCTATCCTCAAAAGTGGTTAGAGGACACCAGGCCTCTCAGTTCTCGTTGGCTTCAGCTCTTGCTTAGAGGGCCGACCATGACTGGCTCATTTGTATGAGAAGGGCAATGTTGGGATTAGTTACCGGTGACTCGACTTCCGCCAATCTGGGTAGGGGTGGGGGTGGCAACTCTCTTAGGCTCTCCGGGCAGAGATCAATATGCACATGTATCATCCACCGGCCGGTTGAGTTTATGTGTGGCAGCCTTGCTCCGAGGGTCTTGGTGACTGCAGTTGTTTTCGGCACCTCTGCCTCTGATACAATTGGCTATAATGCCTTGTTAGGGTTTGGGTAAGGGCCTCATTATGTTGGTGTCGCCTGTCTAGTGTGCGAGCTAGGGCCATATTTTCGTCTACTAATTCTTGCAATCTTTGCTGCGAGATGAGGTTTGCCTCTCGGTTGATCTGCTGTTACTCTCGGTCAAGCCGACTCAGTTCTTGAAAAGCTGCTATCTCAGCTCACATAGCCTCCATTTCTGAGACTAGACCGAGTAGGTGACTAGTTGTTACCTTCCTCCGGGTTTAGAACTCCCCACCTGTGGGTCTCGATAGTAGCATTGAGAACCTCTACACTGGAAGCTCCCGGTGTGAAGATAAGTTCCCAAGCGACACCTCTGGTGACGTTCGTTGCCTCATCCTGCTCAGCCATGGTACAGAGCACGTGGAGTTACACGAGTTTCCATAGACAACGCCAATGTTTCTGCTGGTTTCTCCGGTGTAGCCTAGCTGAATGCGGTACCCGCTGGCCGATAAGAAGATAACATTGGGACCCTGTCAAAAGAAATACACAGCATCAGAGGTATAGACCGAACTGGTCAGTCTATGCCTCTCTGATGCTTAAGTAAGGCTATGTATGTAATTTAACAGAGTAACAATAAAGATGAGAAGTAAATTTAGTGAAACATTCTTCTTTTCTTTTTTTCAAAGAAATAGCAAGTTCTTTGTCTGCTGACTACCACACCATCATCACTTGCCAGTAATGATCCTTCTACAAAAAACTTCTATCGGTCTGATCTGGGAAGCCCTAAACTCCATTGAGAATCATGGTCGAGCAACCCATCTCGAGCCCCACCACTACACCATCTTAAAGGTGCTCCCGCTGTAGCCTCGCCGGACCACCCCACACATTGCTGCCATCGAGAATGGAAAAGTAATCCTTCCCAGCACTGACCGAAACGGTAAGCCCCAAAATTTCAACCTGTTGTGCAGACTTGCGATGCGCCCCCATCGACCATCTTCCCCTTCAAACACACATGTTTGGGTATGATCCCACCTCGATCGCTTGACAACTTCGAAAAATGATTTTGATCCTAAAGATGGTTTCAGAAAGGTAACCCATCAAAGATGGACGAAAATACTGGAGCTGCCAAGGCAAAGCCGGTGGACTCCCAACCCTAGCTAAGCTTTATTAGGTTTCAACATAATTTATTGAAGCCTATATATAATATCAAATTTATGTCATTGCTTTATCTATACTAGCATTATACCCGTGCAATACCCGAAGTAATAACAAAAACTTTGATATGTTTTGGTCTCAAATTTCAGCCAGTAAAGAGAATGAAAGTTAAGAAACTACCTGCAATAATTTGTGGATTGAAATTGTGTTTCTAACCCACTCTTTTCTTCTAGTTTGATATTCTTTTATTTGATTTTGATATTTTACCTAATCAAGGATGGTATTTTAAGTCTATTTCTCACTATCAAAGGCAAAATTACATTACTTAGCCCTCTAAAAAATTTATATTCCCCCACCAATATTCTTTATAATTAAGTTGATGTCATATCTGTGCTTTAATTAGTAAAAGGGCGTTATTGAAAATTATAATTTTATATTGCATTCTTATGACTTACCAAACACTACAATAGGAATGGAAAATTAATTTCAGAATTTAATTTCCAATAATGTTTCAAACACCCACATGAAAATATCAAAACATATTCCATTTGATATCGATATGGAAAGGAAATAAATCCTTTTTCTATTTTGACATTCCTACTAACCAAATGGAGCCTTATAGTAGTAGATATATATATATTGGAGAATACAATTCAAACTTCACATTTTACAATCCACACTCTTTTTTATTTTTTTTAGTTAGTTAAATTTTTGTTTAAGGAAAACTGAATTGGGAGAGAATTGAGTCGTACTTTCATTGATAATAGGGGGCCTCTTTATATAGAGGATTACAAGAATAGAGATAGAGTTACACATGGAAACATAATCGTACATTGATTGGATATCTCCTAAGATTCTCTGAGAATATCTCTAATATAAACCCTATTTCAACTAGAGCAAGTAACCTCGAGTTTGGGTCAGACACATATTCTGGATTTACTTGAACACTCCCCCTTGTGTCTCCCAAACGTGGTGCTCCTCTCGTTGCCTCATTAAAAACCTTGCCGAGTAACAAAAACCATGTGGGACAAAAATAACATCGGTTGAAGGGGAAAAAGAGCACAACACACCCTTCACGTTTCGAGACCATACATGTAGGCATCTCCCCCTGATGACAACGGTCATAGGAGTTCGGATAACTTCCGCAAAAGATGCTACCAACATATTTCACGAAAGTGGAATTTAGGCAATGACTTAGTGAGCAAGTCTGCCACACTGTCCTCAGATCGAACCTAGTTCACTTTGATCTTGAGGAGAGTCTGTTGTTGCTGATTATGCTTGGTGTTGTCGCTTTTGATGTAGCCTTTGCTTCTTTATTCAAAACAAGCAGCATTATTTTAAATGCTCGTAGGCTCATATGTGGTAGACTTCAAACCACAATTGTTCGAACATGCGTAATTATGGATCCAATCCATATACATTCACAAACCACTTTGTAAAGAGCAATAATCTCTGCATTGTTCAAAGATATAACGACTAGGGTCTATTTCTGTAGACCTCCAAGATATCACAGTCTTTACCCATGGTGAACACTTAACCATTTTGGGAATGACCTTTGTGTGGGTAAGAGAGATACCCAACATCAGCAAAACCTTCAAAAATAAATGTCGTTTTAGGATGGGGATAGTGGACGCAGGCCAGTGTTGGCGGCGTTCCTGGCGTGTGATGGGTCTGAATCCATCATCTCTCTATAGGGATAGAATGAGCCCATATTAATCGTACATCTCATGTACCAAAAGATATTTTTTATACCAATTAAATGGTGTCGCATTGACTCAGAGTTATACCTTAGTTAACAAGTTCACTGCAAATGAGATGTCCGGTTTTGTGCATTGAGCTAAGTACAATAATGCGCCTATTATACTCAAGTAAGTCACTTCAGCCTCTAGCACATCTTCGTCATCATCCTTCAGACGAAGAGGATCCTTTTCAGAATCAAGACTACGGACGATCATGGGGGTGCTTGAAGGTTTGACCTTGTCAAAATGCCTCTAAGCATCTATCGACATGATGCTCAAGTTCCAAACCGAGACATAATCGTGTTCTCCTATAATCCTTCTTCTGAAAATCGGATTTCAAGTGTTCAGTGGTTTCCCTTAACTCTTTAAGGGCTTCTAATGAAGATCATGTCCAACATGAACCGCGATGGAATCCCAAACTTGTTACGGAAACGCGTGGGCATATCCCTTCCCAATCAAGTAGTCATTTTAGCGAGCGTTTCAACTACTTTGTAAACGCTCTCCGTGGTTTAGAGCCACTTGACTTGAGTAAATGAAGTTCATCATGAACCTTCATGTATATTCTGTATCTAGATCCCTATAGAGATATATAGTTACCACATTTGTAAGCTGCATGTTCAGTTATTCAGAAACTACCAAACTAATAGGGTAGTGGAGTGCAATGACATCTATTACGAGAGAATATGTCTCATCGTAGTCAATTCCAGGGCATTTTATGAGAAGCCTTGCGCCATAAGGCGAGATTACCATCTCTTTTTCTCACTACATTTTCTAACGAAGACCCATTAGTCAACAAGTTTTATATTAGGAGGTGTTGGCATCACTAGCTCGAAAACCTTCCTCTTCGTTAGAGGATCCATCTTAACCTGGATCGCATCTTTCCATTTCGGCCAAATCTCTCTACGTTGGCATTCATTCATCAATGGAGTGTGGTTCGATATCATCGGACTCAACAAACTCATGTGCAACGAAGTGCGTAACTACATCATCAATTATGATAGAGTTTCTATCCCACGTCTCATGTACACTGTTGTAATTTTCATAGAGCTCTATATTCTCAGGAATAGGTTCTGACGTTGAGGCATCCCCCAACGATAACCATAACCTGGAAGATTCTCATGAGACTGATTTTGAGTGTTGATGATCAAAGGATTGGAGTGTGCCAAAGCATCCTTCGAACCTACGGGCCTCCCACGCATCCTAGCTGGGGCCATGGCCTGTAACGCCAGAGTGCCACTCTCTTTGGCTTTGGCACTATGCCTACCTCCGTGTAGGGTAGTGCTACGTCCTCTCGTAGGGACGTCCTTCCTTACAGGCATGTTTGCAGCATATTTGTGTGATCTCGTCACTTTAACAGGGATCGAGATGAGACATAGTGAGGACATGCCACGATAATTCATGTCTTCCCTGCTGAACATCCGTGTTCTTATCTCCCCCTAACGACGGGAAGACTGTCTCATCAAAGTGACAACCCTCAAATCTAGCGGTAAGGAGATCGCCTTGCAAGGGCATTAAGTGCCGGACGATTGTTGGAGTCTCAAATCCAACGTAGTTGCCCATTCGTCTGAACGGACCCATCTTAGACCACTGTGGTGGCGTAATTGGCACATTAATGGCACAATCAAAGATGCGTAAGTATGATACTTGTGCCCAGTCACTAGCTGTAATGCAGAGGTAGATTGAGTGGGGGTAGGTCTTAGACGAATTAGCATAGCTGCATGCGATATTGCATCACCCCAAGCGGATATAAGGAGATTGGTGCGCATTACCAATGTCTGGACTACCATCGTAGACATTTCCGCTAGACCATTTGGGTTTGTTCATGGGAATGTGATGTCCAACATCAGTCCCAATGCAATAACCATCGAAAGTCTTCGATGTAAACTCGCTAGCATCGTCAAGTCCAATTGATGGAATACAATGATCCGGGGAGTGAGCCCGTTGTCATATGATATATATTTGCTAGAAGTGTAGCATAAGCAGCATTATAAGTGGACAATGGCAAAACACGTGACCAGCGTGTTTGCGTATCAACCAATATCATGAGATATTTAAACGTCCGCGAGTTGATTGAACTAATCCACATAATCCCCACGGATTCTATGTAAGAACATAATGATTATTTTTATATCCTTTCCATAGGATGGTCTCAGTCCTAATTTCCCTAAGGAAAGGGCTTTGTAAAACAAGCGAGAAGCTTTAGAAGCAGCCAATGAGAATTTTGGTTGGGCCTGAGCGTCTGAAACGCTATTTGAAGCAAGTTGGTGATTGCAGCATCACCGAGGGCGCCATCCATGGCATCATGGATAGGGACTGCGCTAGCCCTAGCCTGGTGGTGGACGCAGGCGGTGCCCTAGACAGCTGCGTCAGTCATACTTAGTCCAGAAATCAACTTTTGATTCATGCTTCATTTCGCTCAAAAGAAATGAGGTCCATGTGAAGTCTTTAGTAGACGGATCATCATATCATGACTAGGATGATCTATCCTGTCGTGACAAAGACAATATGTGCCTAAATCCAAGAGATCTTCTCTCATAACTTTATTGGATTAATAGCTCGAATAGTGACATAGAATCCACTAGAGAGACACATAAACTTCTCTAAGTTGCTCCTTTGTTCGCAATCATTAGAGGTATTGCAAAGGAACTCATTTCCGTTATCTACATGCGTTTTTCACATGGAATACGTTGGCTATTCATAGGTGCGATTGGCCCTTAGAGCGTAGAGAGTTTCTGTGACAGTAATTAAGGTGTCATTTAGCAAGTGGAAGTTGGGCTATTCCATGTCCTTGAACTAATACTGATGGCCCAGCCATCATAGTCACAAAAGTCATATGATCAGAATCAAAATGGAGTCATAATGAAAAGAACTCAAAATTTTGTTCATAAGCCAACAAAGTTACATCATTGTCTCTTTGACCAAAGAAAATCTAATCCAAAATGATAGCTAATGCAAAACAATGGTAGTTGTATAACTTCTTTAGGTAATTCCAAAATTAATGTGACCAGGTGAGTAGAGAGATGTCAGTGGAGCAAGGCTCGCTTAAGTACCACTAATCTCAGAACCTTCCTAGACATCACACTTACTTTGAGTGAGCCGACTTTGAAGAAAAACTAAACCATTGGCATTTACTACAAAAATATATGGCAATTGCTTATTACATCTCTTGGAAAAATAAAGACTTAAACAGAATTGGCGATCTATTGATTTCAGCCAGATTTGTAGTCTTCAACCCTTCACTCTAGATCATCTTCTTGATCTTCTTGTTCCACATAGTGAGCTTCTCTTGCTTCACAATATGCTTTGTAGGCGGTGACAATTTCTTCACGAGCTCTACAAATGTGTGCCCAATGATCAGACACTCCACATCGAGAACATACATCTCTTTGCTCAAACTCCATTGATTGAAGCACTTTGAAAGAGTCATTTAGATGGCTCTTAGTGTTGGTGACGCCACCAACATGGCCAGAGGCATTGCTTCCCTCTCTCTTTCCACGTTGACCTCTTCGGTTTCGTATTCGCCTATTCTGACGATTACCTTCCCAAGTAGAGCGATTATATGGACCAGAACACACAAATGTATTCCTAAGATTAGGGTTTTGCTCTTGGCGCCCTCTCTTTGGAGCGCGACTATAATTGGATTCCTGAATATGCTATGTTCTCACGGATCTCGAATTATAGTTCTTCACAAGGAAGTTGTCATGCTTTTCAGCGACATTCATATCTCTAATGAGCTCATGAAACCTTGTGATTTGTCTTACTGTAACATCGATTCGATAGTTCTTAGCAACCATCAATGTAGAGACGAGGAAGGTAGAGAGAGTCTCCTCAATCAGTATCGCATTTGTGATCTCTTTACCACAGAATTTCATTAAGGATTTAATGCGAAGTGCTTCCGAGTTGTAGTCAAGAACTGACTTGAAATCACAGAAGTGGAGGCTATGCCATCTTACTTCTAGGTCAGGAAGCAGGGAGTCACGAATGTTGCCAAATCTTTCATCGAGTGAGATCCATAGCCTTCTGGGGTCTTCTTCATTCATACACTCGTATTGGAGCGGATCATCCATATGACTGGTCATTAGGATGATGGCTTTCGCCTTATTGCCTCTAAGGTTGCTCTATTGCCTTCCAAAGCTTGAGCTTGCTCAACAGTTAACACGTCCTAGCTAGGCTCGAGAATCGTATCTTGGATTTCATCGGCCTTGAGATGCTGGCGGACATCACGAACCCACCTGTGATATCCAGAGCCAGTTGTTCCCAATGGAGCAAAGTCCATTTTTTTCAGGTTACTCATCCTGAAAGAGAACAAGAAATTAGGGTTACCACGAAAACATATAAAATTTCTGAGCGTAGTCGCTCCCAAGAAATTAGGAATTTCTGAGCATAATTGCTTCCAAGAAATTCAATTCCAAGAGGTATTGGATTAGATCGAAACAATGACGTAAGTGGTCGATCATAAATTCTCCGCAAACTCGAAGTTTGGAGATCTCAACAAGCTCCAAGCTTGGAGTGAGCATGAACCCTATAGTTCGGGTTAATTAGGTCCCCCCTATGATGAACAAAGGGGGGTAGAAGCAGGGATGTTGCAAGTCCCTGAAAAAGAAGAGAAATTGAATTTAAAAACTTAAAAAAAAATGGGAACGTTTAGTAAAAAACACCTCGAAATAGGCAGTCGGAAAATTTGACCTAAAAAGTGGTCTGAAAAAGTCACCGGAAAGTGGCCGGAAAAATCTTTGACCGGGGGGCTGACGTGGCAGTAGGTCAGGTGTGTCAGTGGACCGAGTCAGGTCAGTGGGCTTCTGGGCTTTTCTTCTTTAGGTTGGGTTCCTTCTTCTTTCTTTCTAGGCCAAGCTTCTTCTCCCCTTTTTTTTTTCCCTTCTTTTCTTTCTCTTTTGCTGGGTTTTCTGAAAGCCGGTTCAGCAACATTTAGACCGGTTTTTTTTGTTCTTCTTTGGGTTCCTAAATTCTAAGGTCAAGATGCTACTATGAGCAAAATTTGGTAGCAATCGGAGGTTCAAAAGGTAGTAAACCGGTAGAATATATACTGCGAGTTGTATGGAGCTTCCGGTGGCCGATTAGGTAGGTTTTCGGCCTGTTCTTGGGGTGGGGCCGCCGGTTCTGGGCTCCTGAGATCATATTCTTCAAGGTATAGGGTGGAGGCAGAAAAGGCTTCAAGGTTTTCTATTCTGATTTAAGGTTTTTAGCTTCTTGAATCAGTGTTTGGCTATTTGTTTCAGGGTTAGGGCTTCGTGCTGATAACATGTTTAAGGAAAATTGAATTGGTAGAGAATTGAGTCGTACTTTCATTAATAATAGGGGCCTCTTTATATAGAGGATTACAAGCATAGAGATAGAGTTGTACATAGAAACATAATCGTACATTGATTAGATATCTCCTAAGATTTTCTAAGAATATCTTTAATATAAATCCTATTTCACCTAAAGCAAGTAACCTAGAGTTTGGGCCAGACACTTATTCTCACTAT
>BDJD01008011.1:0-30101 GCA_002564525.1 Rosa multiflora
AGCTTGACATCTGTTTAGAGTAAAATCCAGTAACCATCTCCTCCAACATGGCAATGACATTGTATTCTGTTCAGAAAACACGGAAACTTGTATTGAGTGCTGACTAGAATGTAGACGTACAAATATCGTTAATCAATTTAATCCTTCTTTTTTTCCAAAGAAATTTGTGCAGTGAATTTATCCTTTTTTTTTCCTCACAGCACTTTGTTTCTTTCCCTTCTCTCTCTGTTTGTGCTTCTTTTCCTTCGCTGTTCTTCTTTTCCTTCTGTTCTACAGTGAACAGAAGAAGGATCATTAAACTCAGAAAAGATCAAGGCTTTGAGCACAAGAAGGATCATTAGTTCTACAGATCCTTTGGAAAGAAGTGGATTTATTAAAAAATATACACGATGTACATGATCAGTTGTTCATCACTTTATCAGCAAATGGACGACACTCGCAAAACTGAAGGCCTCGTCAATCTTCAACTCCTCAAATAATCAAGGTTTTCACCACACCCACCACTCCATCTCCGTCATTCTTCACAATCTAACCTCCAATATGCCAATGCACGCCCAGTCTCTCATTCTTCAAGTCCTCCCCGGTCGAATTTCATTCCCATTCTTCACTCCCTCGTCTCTCCTCCACGGTTGAACTCAACCAAAGTTGAGCTCAGTCCCCACCTCTAGTCAATTATACAAAGCAATTATCAACGCCCATGTTCAATCTGAGTTACCAGAGCAAGCCGGTCTTTACTGTTTGAAAAAAATTGGTTGAGCAAGGCCTCGTTACCAGATCAAACACTTTCAATAACGTATTGGGTTTTCTTGTTAAGTCGAGAGATTTTGAATAGGCTTGAAAAGAAATCACTAGCTGGGATTGACAATGCCCAAGAATCCCACCCCCATTACTGCACCCACCAGAGTATGAGTTGCAGAGATGGGTAACCAATTTGTAGTTACTTTTGGTTGATTTTATCCTCCTTATCTGGGCTTGTTCTTCACCCCTAGAATTTGAGGAACTGCATTCTGGATTGAATCATTGTTGGCTTGCTGATGGTTTTCAGTAGGGCTGCCACTTGGTTTGGTAATTACCAAACTGACCAAATACTAACCGATACTCTAGGTTTGATAAACCGATTTTTTGGTAACCGAGATCGATAATACCGAAATCGAAAATTACTGAAAAAATTTGTTTGATTTTGGTAAATACCGAATCTACCGATTATCTAAATATTAGCTTTATATATTATGGTTTTCAATACACATACATGTATATTAAGAAATATACATAAAACTTTTCATAATAGTATGAACATTACTCAATATACTACATTAATTAATAGAACATGTATTTTGAGTAATCTAGTCCAAGATGGTTAAATAACCTAGTTTTATTGAAAATGGCTAAAATTTGATGTCATATATACAAAAGAAAAAAGAAGAAGCTATGATTCTACGTTTACGGTTATAAAATTGAAAAACCTAATTTTGTTCATTCTAGGGCTAAATATTGAATACTACCCTGTAGTTTGGGTCCAAAATCAATTCAGTCCCTGAACTTCTAATTTCATCAAAAACACCCCTGCACTTTCAATTTTGATATAATAGGTCCAATTTGTTAGTTTTTCAATAATTGAAGTTATTTAACTTGTTAACGTGGCTCATATATAGCCTATGTTTTATGATGTGGTGTCGAGGTGGCCTGCATAGTCAATTTAAGAGTGAGTCCTACTATAAAATAAATAGTTTTTTTTAACAGATAATCCAACTATAACTTGAACTTATTACAGAATATTAACGAATTGGACCTATTAGATCAAAATTGAAAGTGCAGGGGTGTTTTTGATGAAATTAGAAGTCCAGGGACTGAATTGATTTTGGACCTAAACCACAGGGTAGTAACTAGTATTTAGCCCTTCATTCTAATTTATATTACAAAAAATTAGTTGTTCTAAAGTTGGTAATACCGAAAACCGAAATAAAGAAATACGGAATTTGCTAGAGATGATTAAAAACCAAAAAATTTTGTTGATAATTAGTAGCTCAATTTTGAAACCGAAAGCTTTGGTTTTGAAGTTGGTAATACCTATAACCGATTCGAACCGACCGAGTGACAGCCCTAGTTTTCAGTGGAGAAAAGTAATTTCTACGAAGGAGAGAGAGAGAGAGAGAGATGGGCCAGTAAAAGGAAAAAAAACAAATCTCAAGTTAGTTGTAGGCCAGATTTGATATGGACACGTGTCTCATTCTTCAAAGCTTAGGTAGGTCAAGTAAAATAATACATCAGGAGAGGATCCGGATCGGATCTCTTATTGACAATCTTTTTTCTTATGGAAATACGTCTGTCACACCTGGAGAGTGGAGGGAAATTTCTTTGATTTTTTCTTTTTTCTTTTAAATGTCCTATTTATCTACCAGTTATTTTTTGGTCTATGATGTTTTTTTTTTTTTTTTTTCCAATGGGATTATATTTTGAAGAAGTGTTTTTCACAAGAAATCATTTGATTTTACATTTTTCTCACAGACATACAGTGAAATAAAAGGTACGATCGCCACTTCTAATAAAAATAAAATGGGTTAAAATTAGGCTATGTAAAGAGTTCGTTAAGTGATGAGGAAATTTGGTTAGAATTAGACTAAATTGAGAGAGAAAGGGGGGTTCGATTCGTTTCAATGAAAATTAAGCAGGGCAATGCTTTTATTTCAACTATTTAATTTTAGTGGGGTAGATATGCTCCATAGCAAGGAAAGTAAGCGAAAACAAGTGAAGACTTGACATTTTTTTTTTAAAAATGCGTGAATATTTTAGAGTAAATTACATACAAGTGCATATTCTAATGTTTTTTTTAGCCATAAGGCCAGCAACTAATTTTGTCCCTCACAAGGCCACTAAATTTAAAATGGTGTTATATTTTAGATATAAAAACCAACATATTTACATAAATGTCATTACAGTAAAAAGTCAACAACCATTCTCTCTCTCCTCTCCGGCAAGGTCTCCAGTCAACTCCGACCGACCTCCGGCCAACTCCGGCGGGACTCCGACCAACTTCAGGCAGGTCTCCGGCCAATTTCCGGCAAACTCCAGCGACTGCAAAATCTACTATCACCAGCACCAAAAGCTACTGTGGCTAGCAACAAAAGCTACTCTGATGAGATTTCCGGCAACCTCCGGCGAGGTCACAAAAACTACTGTTGCCAATAAAAGATACACTCCCAAAAATCAAAAGCTACTAACACCATTAACAAAAACTACTGTCAAGGATGTAAAAAGATACTCTCACCAACAACAAATAGCTACTGTTACTATCACCAGTAACAAAAACTACTTTCACCATCACCAAAAGCTATTATCAAGCAAAACAAAAACTACACCAACCAACACCAAAATAACCTACTCTCACAAAAACCAAAAACTACTACCAAGTAGAAAAAAGCTACTCTCATAAATTGAGAAAGCTATTCTCAAAGTCTAACAAAACTATGAAAATAAAAAGCTACTTCTACAATTTTAAAAATCTACTATCACCTTGTTAAAAAACCACTATAACAGTTATAAAGAGCTACTAACGTAAAATCTATCAAAATGAAAACAGAAGCTATTAACATTAGTTTGAAAATATGCTAGCATAAGAAAATAGAAATTAAGCTACTATCTCCATCGCAACGGCTGTAATCAAATCTGATTATGGAGGATGGAAGAGGAGCAAACGCTAGCGATCCATTTAGCTTTTACTTTTCTGATTTCTCAGTAAGGCCCAAATCGCACCTCTGCTTCCTGCAAACGCAGTCTCTCCCTCTCTCTATATCTTAGTGGTGGTTGTTGTTGGCCTTGGTCTCTTAGAGCTCCGAACAATCGTGAGAGGATTACTCAAGCACCTCACTTCTTGCTCTCTCTCCATCGCCGGAAAATGGCAGCAGCAACAACTCCGCCGCCTCAACGTCCACAAATACCAGGTCTTTCCCTCTCTCTCACTCGTGCTTTGACTCTCATATCTAGCCGATCTGATTCTGTTTTGACCTCAACTCACATACTAGATCCATGATCCGCGCTCGCATACCAGATCTTGTGGACGACAAGGATGACAATCTGATCGCGGAGGAAGATGGAGGAGACTCTGACCGTGGTCGATGAAGCCATTCCCTCCGGTGATTGATTTGATTTCTCCGATCTTTTTTGAATCGCGTCGAGATTGGAGAAAATGTGGAAGAAAGATAAGGAGATGGTGAAACGATGCCGTCTCGTTTCGCTCAGATCTGCAACAAGGCTTGTCTCTCCTTCGACATCATCCAGCCAGCGCTGAGCTTCACTACACAATAGTCGATTGCCGCTGAGGGAGAGCTTCTGACGTCAGAGTGGTTATTCGACGGTGAGAAGCGAACGAGCTCGTCGGGGAGAGAGAGAGAGAGAGAGACAGATATTTTGATCTGATTTGGGGCTAAGGGCAAGAGAGAGAGAGAGAGAGAGAGAGAGAGAGATCTGATTCTCATTTCGAGAGACAGATATTTTGATCTGATTTGGGGCTAAGGGCAAAATTGGTATAGTAAAATAAAAATCTGCTGTATTGTAGCCTTAAGTGGCCCTATGTGTACAAAAAAAATTAAGTGGGTCTTATGACTAATTAAAGTTTCAGAATGACACTTGTGTGTAATTTTCTATTTTAATACTAGATTAACTTACAATCGGTCGGGTAATATTTTAAGAATTCTATATTAAAATTAATGTTGTTTTTATTGTAAATATTTTATTATTATTATATAACAATTAGTAAACGATAACAAAAATCTAACTTTGGGACGTACATCTTAGAAAGGAAGACTTCTTTCATCGGAGAAATGTTTGACCAACTGTTCATGGGCATTATGAGACTGATTCTTTAGTTATTTACCTTGATCCATTGAAATGTGGCAGATTAATCTACCCATATCGTTGTCTGGGACTCGGGGGTCAATATTATTGATTATTAGACATCATTGGTATGGTAAATATATAGTGCGCAAGCCGCAAGGATTAGACATCACTGCGTACGCTGGGTGCATCAAGTCATCAGTTCATCGCATACGTATGCGCTTGCGTAATCCTCTGTTCTAAGTACTACCTGGTCGATCTACGTCCCTACAAATAGACATAAATCAGATATAGACGTCTCACAACTTGCACCTTATATCTCCCTCATCTGAGCTTTCTTTGTCTTCTTTTTACTACTTCGATCTGTCCAATTTGCTCGCAACTGAGAGAAAATGAGCTCCGAAATCAGTGCAGCAAATGGAAATGGGAACTGCTTGGGATGGGCCGCAAGAGATGCTTCCGGAGTCTTATCGCCTTATAAATTTAATCGAAGGTATGCATGTATGCTCAAATCTCGATCAATCTTAAAAGTACTACTGCTAGGGCCTAGCCTAGGATCGCCCAATATGTTCACCAAATACTGTGACAAGAGCAAGTCTTTATTGGTTTGAAAATGCTGCTACGTACAAAGCTTGTTATAAACCTGAAAAAAAAAAAAGAAAAAAAAAAAGCACGATTATTTAAAGATCAGCATTCAAACATTGTACTGCATTGCTCACTCGATAATATGTTAATTGGGTAGCTAAGATTGCATCACTTTTTCATCAGGAATGTTCAAGCCGACGATGTTTCCATAAAGATCACACATTGTGGAGTTTGCTATGCTGAGGTCGTTTGGCCAAGGAACAAACATGGAGATGCAACCTATCCTATGGTGCCTGGGTAAGTACAATAGTATATGTCATACATATATATATATTCAAGTGGTTTATTTGAGTTCTTACCTAGTAATATTGTTCAATTTATAAACAGACATGAGATTGTTGGCATTGTGCAAGAGGTTGGTCCAAATGTTCATCGCTTCAAAGTTGGAGACCATGTTGGGGTTGGAACTTATACCAACTCATGTAGAGATTGCGAGTATTGTAACGATGGCCAAGAAGTTTACTGTGATAAGGGAGCAGTATTTACTTATAACCGTTTTGATTACAATGGCACCATCACCCATGGAGGGTTCTCCACTTTCACTGTTGTCCACGAAAGGTAAGTATTACTAACTAAGTTGATCTACATTTCCGGCCGATGCTTTATATAGTCATTGATCCGATGGGGAGCAATTGTATTTAGTAAACTTTTAGTTTGTTCCTGAACTAAAGGTACTGCTTCAAAATACCAGAGGACTATCCATTGGCTTCAGCAGCCCCACTGCTTTGTGCTGGCATTACTGTTTACGCTCCCATGATGGACCATAAGATGAACCAACCTGGGAAATCCCTAGGCGTGATCGGCCTTGGTGGTCTTGGTCACATGGCTGTGAAATTCGGCAAGGCTTTGGGACTCAAGGTAACTGTTTTCAGCACAAGCATGTCAAAGAAAGACGAAGCTCTGACTCTGCTTGGAGCAGACAATTTCGTCATATCATCCAACCAAGACCAAATGAAGGTATAATCACTTTGACAGCAAAATAAACTCCAATACAAAATCAATTGACAATTTCTATATATAAAAATTGTTTTCTTTAATGCAGGCACTAGCTAAATCACTTGACTTTATCATTGACACAGCATCTGGTGATCACCCATTCGACGAGTACATGTCACTACTGAAGACTGCTGGTGTTCTAGTCCTCGTGGGTGCCCCAAGTGAAATCAAATTGAGCCCTATAAGCCTTATTATGGGTACTTATTCTAGCATTTCATTTTACATAAATAGTTCATATATATATATAATTTTTCATTTTAAATTTCACATAAGAGTTTTATTCATGAAGTTGATGTAATTTTGTAATCAGGTAAGAGATCAATTACCGGTAGCGCAACAGGTGGTACAAAACAGATTCAAGAAATGATAAACTTTTGTGCCGCTCACAAGATATACCCAAACATAGAAGTTGTTCCAATTCAGTATGTGAATGAAGCTATTGAGAGGCTCATAAACAAGGATGTCAAGTATCGCTTTGTGGTAGATATTGAAAACTCCCTGAAATGAAGACGGTAAATGGACAAGTTATTGCAATAACTTATGGGCATAAAAATATCAGATCGATCTTTAAACTTGATGTAATAGGGATTTAGTGATCTTTCATTTTGATACGAATCAGGAAGTGGGTGTCCTACTCATATGAGTTATATAGAACTTTTAAGGACTGAATCTTTCTGATTTGAATAAGGAAGTGGCTGCCTCTGCTATAACTTTGAAAGGATTAAATCAAAATAAAATATTTGAGTAGAATGTGTCTTGTGTTATGACATTTAAAAGTTCTATCTGAATGGTCTGAAGTCTAAATAATTTTTATGATTAAGTGGCGGTCATGACGATCGTAACTTCTATCTCGAGCACACGCAATGCAACACCAAATAATAAGAAGTTAATTGTTGTCCAAAAAAAAAACATGTTGGATGGTAAAGTTGCTCACCTAAGAGATTGTAAGGGGAAAGTAGATCTGTTGGTTTAAAATAAATGCATGCATAAATTTAAGTTGTTACGATTTCAATTTTTGAATTTAAAACATGTTGAGTTCCATTTGTTCATCACAATTCCTTAAAACTATTCCTTAAGCGAGTAGAATTGTGGTTGATGGAAAGAGTTATAGTTGGGGTGACATTTCGGCACCCAAAATCCAAAACTGCACCTAGCAACATGGGCAGTTTCGAACTGGTTTGGTCCTCGATTTGACCTTCCTGACCATTGGTGATAAGTATTATTGACACCGGCGCATTAATCATCACGTCCTTCGTTTTCCTCTCTTTCTCTTCTTTCTTAGTCCGGCTATATTTAACTTTCATTGACTGACTACAATTTGGTTAACTTGACACTACAAATTTGAGAATTGCCTGTCGGGTTTCATTGGATTAACTGACATCTTTGATGTTTGTGGAGTTGTCGAGAATCGCAAATTTAGAATATCAGTTTGGTGGTTGGTTACGTTGACTGAAATATATATTGCACCAATGTCATACGGGGTTGTGCCCGTTTGCTCAAAAACTCATGGTATTTTGCCCAATCAATCTATCATCCTTGTATTTTGCCCATTTACACAACTTATAGGGGAAAAGATTTATAAGGGCAGTCCTTTCTAAAGAAGTTTTTCACATAACGGTTACTTTAACAGGCGGAATCACTGCTGCTTGTTTCAATCCTAAGCTGTGGCAAATTTTTCTAAAAACCAGGAATTCTAAACTTAAAGATAGTATAAGATACTTGCTGAACATGATTAAGATAATAGAAACTAACTTGCGGAATTAAAACTTGATGAAGTGGGTGAACACACTGAAATTATTCACATAAACATAATTACAAACTAAAGTTTCAGAGCCTCATTCTCAGGTAAACAGCTAAGAAGCTGTTTAGCTATCCATAAGAATGATTACAGTACTTACTTGAAAAGAAAGCACACTTCTTCACACTAGACAGGAAGGAAGAGCACACTGCTACTATCGCCTATAATTTTTTTTTTGAATTTGAACTAATATGAACTGATGATCTCTTCTCTTCGAATTTAGAGCTGATATGGAAATTTTTCGAATGCGTTCTAAGGGAAGCTAAAGCTCCTTATATAGGGAGCGGAACTCAAATTACAATTAAAAACAACAAAATGTACAGAACGACTCCGTGATTTCCTGCTTTCCTGAGTGCTCCTGTTGGTGGAGGTCGGACGGGGAAAAGCAGATTCCTTTAGGTGAAATGTTTTTCACCTGCTTTTTGAAAAGCAAAAGTAGCTTTTTGGAAAAATCCAAAAGTACTTTCGGTGCTTTCTACACCTGCTGCTTCACATGTTCTCGTCCGTTTCTGAATTGTGACCAAGGACAAACGAGTCGTTATCTTCCTGGGCCATTCAAGCAGTTGTTGCATTGTCTTCAGCATCTGTATCAACATACATTTTATAGTGGTTGTTGGTTTCAAGCCTTTCCACCCACTGTAAGCATGCCAGTGTCGAATCTATCTCTTTTCTGGTAAGAGATAGGAACAGGTCACTGCTGATTACGTCAGTATGATCGTAAGCAGTGATAATAGTTTTTTCTCCTGCTGCCAGGAAGGTATTGTGGTTATCTTCTGAGATGATCTTCTTGATGTATTCCAGAGCCATGGCTTTCATCCATGGGATGCTTGAGTTAGGTTGGCCATTGTAACCTACACAGGCAGGTTGCAGATATTTTTTTTGAATAATTCTCACATAATGATATGGAGAAATATACTCAACTTCACTGTTTGCCTTCTGGCACCATTCTGGAGGAGTGGATCTGAACTTCAGACGAAGCATATAGTCATTTTTTCTAATGTTTTTGACTGTGTTGACAATGATGGGTGGCAAACCTCTAAGATCATCATTTGTTTTAGTCCATAGGTTATGGACAAAACCATTTTCAACAAGCCAGAGCTTGTGTTCTTGAGGATGTTGACTCTGAACATTGACTAAGTATCTCCCAACATAAGGTCCTGCAATGATAAAGAAAGTTGGGGGAACTAGATTCTCAGGATTATGTCTTCCTATCAGACTATGGAATTCATGCCAGTCTGATTCATTGAGTGCCATGATAGGGGCCCTAGCACTTTCTGGGCTTTCAAGGAAGTGAATTTTTTCTTTTCTTACAGCACTCTGCTGTGTATGAATTTCTTCAAAATGTGGTCTACCATTTTCATAGAGTTCTTCAGCTAATGCAAAGAGAGCTGGGAACATCAGACCACTGCTTCTTCCTTGAAAGGCAAATAAAAGATTATCCAGGATTGCCTTCTGGTGATAAGCTAGTCTCCTGCCAGTTCTGAACACAGGAGTATCAAAAGTTCTTAATTCATAATTAAAAATATTTATAACTCCAGTTGGAGTTGGTCAGCTTTTTGGCAAAGCAGCAGCCATCAACGGTCTTGATGAGCCTTTACCGTCTGCCGTTTGAGACGGGTTAGCCAATCATTTACCCTGGGATTGATCAGTTGTGGCTAGTCCTTTTGGACTTAGCAGAAATATTTTGAGGATTTTTTCTTTGGGATCCTCTTCAGGTTCATGTTCTTTCCCAGTTCTTCTGCTTCTGGGATTAAGACCTTCGTCGTCTTCTCTTTGGCTAAACATTGCCATTTCTCTGGTCAATGCGTCTGGAAGATAGTTCTTGTTTCCTGCAATTAATTCAACAATATAATCATATTGGTTAAGAAACAATTGCCAGTTGGCTAATCTTCCTCTATCAGCAACTTTATCAAGTTTGTGCGGACAGTAAAGGGTTTTCCAAGAAAAGCTGGAGAATTTAAAATTGTTTTCTTGACAGCCAAAATTTCTTTTTCGCGTGTGGGATAATTCAGTTCTGCAGGGCTGAACTTGCCACTACAAAATTTACAGATCTTTTCAATGTTCGTTCCAGGCGTTTTTGCCAGAACAACACCGGACCAATAATTATCACTCGCATCTGTCTGGAGGATAATTTCATCATTCTCTTCTGATTGTTGAAGGGGAGGGAGGTTTTTGCAGAGATTTTTAATCTGCTTCACAATTTTTTCATCATCTTCTGTGAAGTTCCATTTTCTTTTGGAACTTGTCTTAGGAGATAACATTGTTGTTAACCCTGAGATTTTGGGAATGAAATCTCTCCCGTAATTTATGATACCAAGGAATCTCTATAGACTCTTAGCATCAGGAATTCTGTCTGGGAACTTTCAGATCTTTTCAAGGATATGAGGTTGGAGTTTTATGACTCCATTCTTGATGTTTATTCCTAGGAAATCAACTTCATAGAGGATAAAGAAGATTTTCTTTTCACCTAGGATAATTCCATGTTGAACTATCAGCTTTACCACCTCATGGAGGTGTTTCATGTGTTCTTCTATGTTTTTGGAGAAGACTAAGATGTCATCTATGTAGACGACGTAGAACTCCGCCACATGCTTGAAGATGTTGTCCATCTTTCTTTGGAAGATTGAGGGAGCTTGCTTTAGACCAAAAGGCATTACTAACCATTCGTAATGGCCTTGTGGCGTTCCAAATGCAGTGAGAGGTACACTCTCAGGATGCATCTTGACTTGCCAGAAACCCGACTTTGCATCGAATTTCGAAAAGACTTTAGCTCCTCTGAGCAGGTTGATCAATACTCTTACTTGAGCAATTTGATAACCGTCTTTGACAGTCTTCTTGTTGACATCTCTGTAGTCAATCACCATTCTAGCTTTGTCTCTGAGGTTTTCTGCATGATTTCTCACGTAGAATGCTGGAGCATGATGAGGGCTAGTGGAGGGTTGAATTAATCTCTTGTTCAGGAGAACTTCAATATCTTTTCTGAATTCTTTTTTATCTTCCTCTTTGTATTGAGGAATAGTTTTGACATGACAGATAGCATTCATGTCATGCAATCTTAATTCACAGACTACTGGGTCTTTTTCCCAAAACTTCTGAGGATCTACGTCGATATTCTGTTCGAGTAGTTTCTTGATTTTTTCAAGAGTGAGAATTTTCTGAGACTCAAGCTTATTCTGAAAGTGCTTGAGGTTATGCTCATGGATGAAACTAGCTTCTTTATCTTCACTAGTTTCTTCTTCTTCTTCTTCTTCAGAAGCTTCTTCAACAAGCAATTCTTCTTGTTGTTTGATTTGGAGTATAGGCTCAAATTTGGGTTTGTAGGGGATAATATCACCACTATTCTGTTGCGATCTTTGATACTGCGTAGTGAAACCAGGACCTACTACACTTTTTGCTTGTGTGAGTCGGTCTGTCCAGAACACCCGTTCTCCTTTTCTGAAGCCTATCGCTTCTTCATCCTGAATAAATCTTTGTTGGAGAATGAAATCATTTCCTAACAAGAAATCTGATCCTTGGCCTTCAGATTGCCAAATATTCTGGATGATAAATGTTCCTCCACCAATGGTGATATGAACATTTTTTGTTACTTTATTCATGGTGAGATGGCTTCCATCAAATGTAACACCAGTAGCAGATTTTTTCTTATCTTCTTTCCAGAGTTCATCTGGAATTGCAAATCTCTTTGCAACAATAAATCCTGATCCATTATCCACAAAGGCATGTAGATGATATTTTTTATGATCAGGGAATGATCAGGGAATTTTAACCCAATCTCTATGTAGTTGCTGTATCTACTAGTAAAGACGACTTTCGATTGTTGAAGCTCATTTTCTTGAGCTTGTTCCTTTGGAATGAAAGGTTTACATTCTTCTGGAACAATTATTTCTGGTGGTTCAACCAGTTCAATATTTTCATCGATTTTTTCTTCATCGATGGTTTCTTCCTTTATTTTTGAGGAAGATGGAGGAGAAGTTTCCATAATTTTTTGGAACAGAGTTTCTACCTCTTTTTCTTCTTCTTTCTCCTTTTGTTCAGAGAAATATTCTTCATATTCTTATTCAACCAATTGGCTGACAAGACCATTTTTGGTTTTTCTTCTCGCTTCAGCTATGAAGCATTTTTTGTGATAAGTCTTTTTTTACTCTTCACAAAACATAGGGAGACCATTCTTTTCGTGACATAGACAGTAGTCACAAATGAATGTACCAGGGTTCACCTGATAAGAAGACATTAAAGATTCTATCTTGCTTTCTTCACAGTTTTTGATTCTTAAAACATTCATTTGTCTGGATTCGAAGTACTCTACTTCAGAATCTGTCTCAGACTCAGATGAATCTTCTTCTTCAGACCAGGCAGAGTAAACTGACCTGTCGTCATCTTCATCATCAGAATAGGCTATTTCGTAGCCTTTCATATTTGCCACTTCTACTATTTACTCATATTCTTCAAAGAGAGCTTTAGTAGATCTTTTACGCTTTTCCGGGCATTCATTGGCATAGTGCCCTTCAGCTTTACATAACCAACATCTGCAAGCTTTCTTGCTTGGTTGTTTATGCTGATGAGTATTCTTCTTTTTCTTGAAGAATTTCTTTTTTGGATCTTCATCCTGCTGTTTCTTATAATTGGAACTCTTTTTGAATTTCCAATCTTTCTTTTGATTACTCTTTTTGAATTTTTTAGAGTAATATTTTTCTTTCTTCTTTCTGTGGAATTTGGATTCATGACATCCCCAGTTTGTGGGCATATCCAGTATTCCATAACAGAAATTCTCAACTCCTTTGAGTTGTTTCTTGGCCATCTTAGCTCTAAGATTGGCTTTGCATTGCTCTTTTAGTCATTGCCTGATTCTGTCGGCAATTCCTCCAACTGAAAATCTTTCAATTGGTTTTTCAGTTATGCTTTCTCTCACAGCTGTTCTCCATGGTTCAGGGAGTTTTCTGTGCAACAAGTTAACTAGATCAATATTCTCTAGTTCACCAATTGTACAGTAATATTCTTGAAATTCATTCAAGTATTCTTCGAAGTATCTCATGTCACAGATTTTGAGAGCATAGATATTCAATTTGGCCGTTTCTTTAGCCTTTTCACTCAGATTTGAAAGATCTCCATAGAACTGATCGTACAGTGGTACTGCAAAATCATACGAAGACATTGAATTTTTGATTTCTTCTAACCAGTCTCTTCCTCTGGCAGTTTCTTTGAAAGATAGGTAGTACTTTTTTGCTACTCCAGTAAGAGAAGTTTCATAGTACACCTGCAAATCTGGTGCTTCAAATTTTCCAAGGGTAAGTGCAGAAGCCATCATCAGGCTATCTACCCATTGGTCAATGGTTTTTCTTTTAGCTAGACTCTTGTCTAGATTTAGCCAGATGCCATAGTTCGTGATAGGAACTCTGGGCAAATTGTCCTCTGGGACAAATCTTTGGGAATTTCTTTCCCCTTTTTTACCCGTGGGGGCTTTCTGAACTGGGAGTTTTGTTTCCCTTTTTTCTCTGCTAATGAAAGTTCTGGAGCTATCTCCTTCTTCCATTTCAACATCTTGGTAGGGAAAGACTTTTCTCGTCTTTCTGATTTTGAATTCTTTCATTTCTTCGATTAGTTTTTCTAATCGATCAGGATCTTCACAATTCTCGACTTCTTCATGAAGATCATAGAGCTTTTCTGCTCTGAACATATTAACTGGTCTGTTCAGATCAGCTTCTAATTCTTCTTCAGATATTGGTTCTTCAATAGTGGGTTTTGCACCACTGACACTAGCTTCTCTAGTGCTGTAGCTTCTTCTGAGAAGACTCTTGTTAATCCTGAGGTTCTCAGGACAGACATCATTTTTTCTGTGATTGTCAAAATTGAGACTGATTTCTCCAGTCTTTCTACTTTCATATATTTTTGCTTTCACTCTTTCCGGTAGCTTTTTTGGACCGGATAGTTTCCATTCAAGAGGAAAAGTTACTTCATTCCAAGTAACTTTATGAATCTGTTGTGAATGGTTCTTCTGATTGGTGAGAAAACCAGTAGTAAGACCCGGAATATTTGTTATTCTGGTCTTGAGGGCTACTGTAGTGCTCATCAATTTATAGTATATTCTATATACTATTGCGAGTTCTTGCATATCTTCTTTCATGAATATGTCATCTGTCTTGACTCTCAGTCGTAGACAGTGAGCTGCATCTTTCAAGCTGGTGGTGAAATTTGGGAAGCAGTTGAAATATGTCACTTGATCACATAAAGATGCTTCAAGGGTTCCCAACAGACTAGCTTGGAAGTCTGTTAACCTGTTGTCCTGTAGAACACACAGAACTGAACAGTTTATGCCTTCACGAGCAAGTAGATTTATGCCTACTTGGACTGCTCCAATATGCATAAATTGATATTTTTTTGCTTGAGCTCTGGCAACTTCTGAAGGAGTGATAAATAGAAGATCAGTCTCTCCTCCTGATGTAGCGGGGGTTGTAATTTCCAGTAGTTTAAAATAATGGCTATCCATTAAATCAAACTTTCCCCTCTTGTAGATTTGCTTGAAATCTAATTTTGGAATTGAGGAATTTTTTACCTCTTGTTCGATTTCGTTGAATTCGAACTCTTAAGCATTTAGGAGTTGTACTCCTTTTTTCTTTCCAAAGATGCTTAACATCTTGATATCTCTTCTTTCCGGGTTTTCATACCGGATACTAGTCTGACTAGTAGATGGTTCCAGAAAAATCATGTTTGGAACAAGATTCTTATCTGGTTTTTCTAATGGTTTGAATCCATTAGTTTTCTTTGTTTTTACTGTAGGCACTTTCTTGTCCTTCAGTATAGTTTTCATAGAATCCAGCGTTTTTTGTTGTTCATTGATTTTTCTACTGACGACTGTCAGCTTTTTTTCTTCCGTTTTTGGAAGTTTCTTGATATAATCCAGTTTGTTTTCCAATCTTTCCAATTGGTGGATTATAGCAGGTAATTTTTCTAGATGATTTTGACATCTAGATAATTCTAGTAACAGCCTATGATATTTCTCATAAGAGGAATTAATATAGAATTTATTTTCTCTAATAACAATTCTGACATTGTCCCCATTAAGGAGGGGTTCTCTTTTGAGCTATTTTACAAGCTTTGATACCAGTGATGTGCGGATCTAACCAATGCTCAAATAATCAAGAGGTTTTTGTTCCTCTTCAAGAACATATAAAATATTATCAATATCTTCTTCTAATTTATAGATCCTAGTTTGGAGTCTATAAATGATATCCCAGTAGTTGGGAGTTTCTTTGTTAAGATTATCTCTATAATCTTTCAGCTTTTTCAATTTTTCTCTTTCTTTTTTCAATTCTTTACTAGTATTCTTACAAATAGCAACTAATTCAAGTCTATCAGCGATTGAAATTATGAAGAGTAAAGTCTACTGTTTACCGTCTATTCATTTAGCTGCAATTATATTTAGACAAATAAATTTAAGATGGGCCCACCACGTTTCATCAAAAGAAAATAAAAGGAAACAAAAGAATAGTAAAAGCAAGAGAGAGGGGTATTAGTGGGATAAACATTAAGTGAAAAGAATAGTTGGGAGAAAAAGAGAAAACTTTTGTGTGAGTAAGGTTGCAAATAAGTTGGTGGAGTGTATGGGGTTGTATTTGGTATTCTATGGGTAAGTAGTCATTATCCCATGTCATACCTAGTTCAATTTTTTTTAATTTTTTTTAGAAGAAGTTCAATTCTTGCTTGAAACCAACAATATCATCGAGGGATATATAATGAGCTCTCTCTCCCCCCCCCCGCGGCGGGTTGCACCGTTTGCTTACTAATGGTGCTCGTGCCTCGTGGTGCCTACCTGCCGAGTTCTCTGAATTTGTGGATCCCTTTATGGTTGTTGCTTCCAAATCTCGTCGTTTCGTCAATGGGATTCAATCACTAATGATTGGCGTGGTGGTTGCTCGTTCTTCAGCAGACCTCAGAAGAAGGATGCAGCTCCTCAGTGTACTGGTGGATCCAAATCAAATTTGGGATCCCAGTTCCTGGTACTCAGAGGATTTACACAAGACCATACGTATGCGATGAACTGATGACTTGACGCACCCAGCGTACGCAGTCATGTCTAATCCTTGCGCACTATACACCAATGATGTCTAATTAATGAACAATATTTACCATCCCAATGATGTGTAACAACCAGATTCAAGCAAAATTATTGGTGAAAAATAACTCACCCATTCGTGTGACCTAATTAACTGTCCTACAAATTTTTATTCAATGCTAAAAGAACATAAAAACATCCGCAACAAAGTTGCGAATGACACTCTCTTGGGTGGGCCTTTGATACATGACTAAATTTTTTTTAGAATATAGACCCGGGAAATGAACTAAAACCGGAACCGTTTCCAACCCGGCCCGTTCATAAGTCATAACCCGATTGCCCAGAATAGTCTAGTAACCAGCAAATAATGTAAATCCAAGTCGGAGTTAACGCAAAGGAGTAGCAGCGACGATGAGCGAAGGTCCGAAGCTCTACACCAACAAACCCAAGAAAGGTACCTCAATTGCAGAATTTTTTTTTTTTTTTTTTTGTTAAATTCCCATCATCTATTCATTGTTTAATTGGGTTTTGGTGGAAACAGCACACCTGAAACAGTTTCAAGATCAACAGATTTTTGCTTCAGCACCACCACCACCATCAACAATGCCCTCTTCTCAGTCCTCCACTCCACCACCACCGCCTCCGCCGCCGCAGCTCCCCAAAGAGTCGTTTGCTCGCCGCTACAAGTTTCTCTGGCCTTTGCTCTTGACTGTCAATCTCGGCGTCGGAGGTACGTATGTTTCTCTATATTTTACTTATAAGCTTTGATTATCTGTGTTGCTCATGATCCAATTGTTTCGCATCGAAAAGCTTAAATCTTTTGGTTTAGTTTCTTTTTTTATAGGGCCAATTTCTTAGAGCTGTATGTGTGGGATTGTAGACAGTTCACTTGTATTAAGTGGTCACCATACACTAATTACAATCAAAATGTGTAACTACTCTACTGACATTGTTGGTTACGCAGTATTTCCTAGTTCCTACAATGACTTATAGGAGTAAGCAGTTTCTCAATCTAATAGAAAAAGTAAATGAAGAAGAAAACAACTATAAAATGTTTCACCCTATAACGGAGTATATCTACCATTGTAGGCAAGTGCCTCTCGATTGTATTTAAGTAAATGGTGTATAACCATAAACTTCAAATAGCTTAGGCGAATCTGACTTTTCTTAAACCTCTTCCCCTTTTCTCATTTTGTACTAAATGATAAGAGATGTTTTCAGTACCGTAGTTTATCTTTAACTTGGTATAAATAGGTTACTTTTGGATGTTAAATTTTTTATAATAAACTCTGTACAGTTCCCCCCCTTTTAGTTATTAATGCTCAAAGGGGACTGGGGCTGTTAAAGGGTCTACTTAGATTGTTGCTTATGTGGACAGAACAAAGTGGGCATGATGTTATTGTGTTGCAGTAGGAGTTTAACTTCTCTAGTTCACTACAAGAATTCTTCAAATTTTTTTATTTTTGAAAATATTCTGGAGGGTGAAGTTTAAAATGCCCATACTTGATACTGTGGTAGCTTCCCACTTAAGCTTCAAATTTTCAATAGGAAAAAAAGTTATCATTATATGATGGATGATTAATGTTGAACTTATTGGGAAAATGCTACATAAATATATAAACAATTTAAAAGTTGCAAGGTACATATGATACTTGTGGTTGTACTGTTACTGTTGTGCTAGAGATCTCATCATCAATACTCTCTCTCTCTCTCTCTCTATATATATATATATATATATATATATATTTGTGTGTGTGTAAGGGGACAGACTTGAAAGGGAGTGGTAAGAGATATGAGAGAAGTGTCACAGCAAATAAATATGTCAGATCAATTGTTGTGTCCAAAAAGAATACACTAGGTTGTGGAACTAATGTTGGGATTTTGCAAGGGTTAGTTCAAGGAGTTATATTTTGAGTTAGTGCTGGATGTCTATTTTTGTTTTGGAAAAGGGAGGGCTTTCTGTGCCATCCCTGACTTTCACATATGCTCAAGTTTTGTAGATATTACAGCTTCATCCTTTGGCTTTGGGCATCAATTTCTCTTGGGTTCGAGATAATTCTTTGTATGCTATTTCATTGGACTGGATGGCTGTTGCCTCTTAGTTGTCTGTATCCTCTTTATCAAAGTTTTCTTATGAGATGTTTTGTTTAGCTGTTCTATTGATGAAGCATCAGTGGACACCCCTACTTTGTACCGTCCTACTTGTGTAAGTTGTGTTTAATAAAATTTTGTTTATTTGAAAAAAAGAATCCAAATATCTTTGTTTGCTCGACCAGCACAGAAGGTCTTGTTGTTAGATCGTAATCTCTGTTGACTTCAAACAAATGTTGAGTTACAGTTCCTTATCTGCTTTTATTCGCAACAGGTTAGGGATGATTGTTTTAACCCTAGAGCTAACAATCTAAATGGGTATATAGAATGTGTATTACCCTAAAACTTGGGGGTTTGGGATTTGTTCCTGGTATTGATGTTAAGGGACATATTCCAAACAAACATTATGACGATAGCTTAGAGAGGAAGATACCTCATCAAAACACGATTGCTGCTTTCCCATTGTTCCTTTTGTATTCAGAAATGTGTATTTGTGTATCAATATGTACACAGAGTAAATGAATGTATTCAGTTCAATATCAGTAGCTTGAAACCGACTTTGATGTTTGTTATGTAAGAATTATTTGGACAATACATTGTTTAATTAAGCCCAGCACATTACTTGCAGAGTAAGTAGTGTAATGTGAGTCCGGTAATCCTAATCTAACAATGAATTGTTGTTGAAAGTGGATTGGATGCCTATCTACTTGGCTACCAAGTAAAGCTAGTCTTAGGTCTGCTTTGTCAATCACCAAGCTATCTTGGTTCCATAAAGAGGTTGCATCCATAGATTGATCAAGGGGAAGATCTATAATTACTTCTTAAGGTTAGTCCTTTGGGGTTTATTGTTTATGGTTAAGCATGTTTATGTTGACAAATCAATCATTCTTTGTATCCTTATTTCGAGTATGTATAAGAATTAAGTTTCCAGGCTTCCTATTTCCTGCATTAATTGATATGTGTGGAGGTATACTAGGGAGAATCTTCCTCAATCTGTTCCCCCACAAAACAAGGAAAGAAAGTAGAAGAAAACAACCTGCATCATGAATTTTATCTAAAGGAACCAGTATGAGTGTAGACTTATAATAAATTGGATGAGTATAACTTCTCTTTTCCCCTTTTCATATGTTGTACCATATGACAAAGACGTTGTGATTTGCCAGTATGTTCATGTTTCAGTTGGTAAAATTCTGAACCTGCTGCATTCTCTGCTCCTGTTTGCAAAAAATTAGGGATGGTTATCTCGCTTTCTTATAAGTGGGGTTAAGTGGGTACATAGAATTTGCATTACACCAGCACTTGTAGGTATGGACACAGGATGTGTGTCTGGCATAGTTGTTAATGAACAAGTTCAAAGGAAGCATATTTAAGATTTTGTTTAGAGGAATGCTGCCATACCTTATTTGCTTTTTTCTTGCATAATTATAGTAATCAGTGATGGACTCCATCCTGGACAATTTGATTCTTAGTTTGATGTAGTGCACTTAATTTGCAGCTTACTTGTTCATGCGGACGAAAAAGAAAGAGATAGACGTGGAGGAAGAAGTTACTACTGCAGTTTCAACTGTTGCCCAAACAACTCCTACTACTGAGAAACCCCTACCCCTGCCAACCATCACAGAGCCTGTGAAATTGCGAGAACCAATCTCAGAGGATCAACAACGCGAAGTTTTCAAGTGGATTCTGGAAGAAAAAAGAAAGGTTAAACCAAAGGATCCTGAAGAGAAGAAGCAGATTGATGAGGAGAAAGCCCTTCTGAAACAGTTTATCAGAGCAAAATCTCTTCCAAGAATCTAATTGTTAAAGCTTTGTTTTCAAAAAGGAAAACTACCACAAAACAAGGGTTCTCAAGTCATTCTTTGTTTCTACTCATTTTGTGGGATTGTCTTAAAATGGATCATGTCTGCACAAGTTTAGTAGTCGTTATCATTTGATGAAAGTTTGAAACTCTTATTGACCTGGGTATGTGATATTGAAGTCCTCTGATATGCAACTATACTGTTCTCCTTCTGAACCTTGAATGTACAAATATGACTTCCAGATTTGAGACTCGACCATCACAAAATGAGCCAAGAACATTTTAGGAAACCAATTACTAAATATACTAAAGGCAAACTACACAGAATAGTCCACACGCTGTTCAAAAGTACTATTCATGTGGATCCACTGTTTCATCACTGTTCATAGAACAGCTACAATCTGTCTTTCTTACTTCTTTTTTTTTTTCCCTTCAATTTTGCTATATCTTTTCAGTTTTTTTTTTTAAATATTTTTTTATGAGAGAATAATTCTGTTTTGTATTTGTAAATTTCTACAAATTATGAAAAAAGTTTATTTGTTGCTAATCTATAATTAACAACAAAACAAATTATATTCTAAATAGCGTTGATATTTTTTAGATTGCGAGTATTCATCTATTATATATAAAACTTGAAAAAAAAAATAAACCGCAGCATCGCGCGGGTGAATTTGCTAGTTCACTATGATAGAAAGGTGAAGGTAAACAAAACAAACTTATAGTATGCATATACTGTATAGGAAATGAACTATTTTTTTCACTTTGGCAAGTCTTCTTCTGAAGTGAAGCTTACTGCATAATTCTCCCTTCCTTTCTAACAAGGTCAGCTATGGTGACAAATACCATCTCTCTCCTTGTCATTTTTGTTCGTCTCTCATGCTATACAATATTTTCACTGGAGCAAAAGTATAGCATTTTTCTCTGGCCTTTTTTGGTTCTTATTTTTTTCCTTTACAAACATTGGATGCGATCGTCTTTATAGCTTAAGGTCGCATAATGCGTATGAAGACCTTCCAGAAAAGGAGATGGAACCACTAAATGTGCATAGTAGGAAAGTAGCCATACAATGCAAGCCTTTCTATACCCAACCAAGTAAATCAAGGATTAAGTTAATACAGTACTTTTCAATCTCCAATCAAATTTTGTTTGCTAGAGGCATACACGTAGACTACTGCAGAATATACAATATACTTCAAAAGATCCCTAAACTGCAAAGCTTTAGAGGATAAACAAACATATCTAAAATATCGTCTTAGATTCTGAAAGATAGAGTGGAAAATTAATGAGGGAGCGGATTATTAGCAGAACAATTTGATCAAATGATTGTCTGTGGCTAAAGTATGCATTAGTTTACATACAGAATGATGATTGAAACCTTACTAAAATATTGAATCTGCAAGATAATCACAAGTTAGGTAGTTTGGACATGGGAAATAAAGCAAGGCTGCATAGAAAACAAGGGCGAGAATAGCCATCATTAGAATTTGATATCGTTAAGCAACAGTCAAGGGAGATTTAGAAAGCTAAAGCCTAAAAGGATGGGTTCATACCAAAAAATGCTTAACAATCCAACTATTATTGAACAATTTTGAAGGTTAGCAGAAAAAAGTAACACCGACAAAGCGACTGTTCTATGCATGCATCCTTCAACAAGAGTCATGTACACCTCAAGAAATGCAAGAGAGTTGGAAAAACAATATAGTATCGTATAGCATTTTTTTCCCGTTATGGTCACATGGTTATATGGCTTGTTTGTTCATAAGTTCTGCACCAAAAATAGAGGTCCATCAGCTTTTACTCTCTCATTTTCATCACATTTGAGGACCCTTTCTTGTGTTTAAGACAGTTTAGTCATTACAGAAAAAGACAGCATTGCCTATACTGGCATACTCAACTTCTTTCATGAAGAGGCTAGGGATTTATATAATGATTAATGAAAGATTATTTTTGTTAAAGAGACGAGGGCAAAGCACATGTGGCTTCTAGGCCCCTACCATATAAAATGAGAGGAAGGATGGGAATGAATGGGACTTGAGAGGTTGGCCTAGCTAGTTTGTAGTTTTACACAGAGAGAGAATGATGATGATGATGATGGAGTAGTGTGGTTGGAGTTACTAAAGAGTCTCACATGAGCGCACGAGGCCACCCAGCTGAGCCTTCTGCATAGGGGGGCCTGTCTCAAATCTACAAGATCAATCATGGACTTGTGGGGACTTCTCTCCTACTTGATTTCTATATGTACATATATTGTAAGCTTATCATGATAGTCATGAAACAATTTTGAGTTCTTTCTGCTACTTGTGCATCACAGAGAAAACTACTGGTAGAATAAAATAAAGATAAAAATATTTTCTGCTGGCTCCTTGCGTTGGCACCTTGTAAGCCAACCTATAACATTAATGTTCAAGTGGTTCAATCAAAATTGACCACAGCTTAAAGCACTTGGATTAGTTTGAATTAGTGAGGGAGGGTAAGGAAATGAGTTAGGATTGACATAGATTATGAGTCAAAGCTCTATAGGACTTCTCGCATAGTGAGACCTTTCTGATTTAAACAAGTTTGCAACTCTAGTGGTTATGAACTTTTTTTTTTTTTTTGGTGAAAGGGCGGTGCACAGCCCTCGAGCCTGGGTGGCTTAAATTGAAACTTAAGTGCATTTACATTCCAAGTCTTGAGTTTGAATTTTCCCCATTTTAATATCTTCTTTTAATATCACTAAATATGAAATAGATGTACTTAGAAATAAAAAAATCAAAGCACTTGCTATGATTAGTCAGACCAACTCAGAAAGCTGGCCTGGATAAACTTTCTAACTGGGTGAAGTCTAAAATCAACTCGTGTGAGAAGTCTCCAGGTAACTTTAACAACTTATATAGTTGCCAGAGAAAATCCGTCTTAATTCTTATAGGTTCAAAGCCTAGATTATGCATATCTCCCAAAACAATTTTATTCTTTGTTAAACATTCTCTCTCTCTCTCTCTCTCTCTCTCTCTCTCTCCAGCACACGCGTGCACCGTTGCACGTACACATGCACATTCATTCTTCTGCAATCACAACCATGATTAGGAATATTATTTAAGGCAGCAAAGCTAGCTTATATATAGAGAAAAGAGCGTACTTCATTTCCAAAATGGACATTTTGTTGCTGATTGTACTAGTCTGTAGTACTACCATATTCTTGTCCACAGTACTAATTCTCTCCAGGAACTACTTCAGGTTTAGCCCAGTCTGTTTCAATATCAGATCATCAAAACACAGAAGACTCTCACTTCCATTAGGCACTCTTGGATGGCCGTTTCTCGGCGAAACCATTGAGTTTGTGTCTTGTGCTTACTCTGATTGCCCCGAGAGCTTCGTCAATAAACGTCGCCATAGGTAAGTTCTCAAATTATTGATAAAAGCAATTTTACTTTCTCTGTTTCTCATGCAGAGCATATAGCTGAGTTAGCTTCTTTTATTAGCATGCAACTCATGTTTATGGTTGAACTAATGAATATGCTTTATTGGGTTTGTTGTATACATAGCAAAGAACAAACCCAATAAGCATTTTTCAGTGATGATTAAATTATCAGCTTCATGTTTCAGCTACTTTACTTTTTGAGCTTATTTGGAGTGTTTCTAGGTATGGAAAGGTGTTTAAATCACACATATTTGGGAGTCCAACTATTGTTTCAACAGATGCAGAAGTGAGTAAGTTTGTTCTGCAAAGTGATGCCAAGGCTTTTGTTCCATCTTACCCAAAATCTCTCACAGAGTTGATGGGGAAGTCTTCTATATTGCTCATCAATGGAAGCTTGCAAAGAAGAATCCATGGACTCATAGGAGCTTTCTTTAAGTCTCCACACCTCAAAGCTCAAATCACCAGAGACATGCAGAAGTATGTCCAAGAATCAATGGCAACTTGGAGAGATGACCTTCCCATTTTCATTCAAGATGAAACCAAAAATGTAAGTACCTCATCTCTCTCTTTCCCAGCTCTACTGGAGAGAATTTTATCTTGAAAGTCTGAAATTTGTTTCATTCATCCAAGTTCAAGTTGACTTTTTGAGAAGAGTTTCAATAGACAGAAGAAAAATCAAAAGATGCCATCTCTTTTGTATGTATGTGGCTTCTTCTCTTCTTTTTTTTTTTTTTTTTTTAAAGGATGGCTTCTTCTCTTCTATCTCAAAAAGTTTTATGGAGTAAGTGCTCCATTAAACACTTGGGTTAAAATTTGGACAAGTCTCTTTCTCTCTCTTCCTCTCTTTGTGATCAAAGGAATCATTGATGTTTGAATTTTATCTGTGGCTTCTACTTTGGTTAATTATTTGAAGAATATGATTTGCTAATGAGAAAGCTAACCAGTTGTCAAGGGGGTTCACAGTAATTTTGCTTGAATCATATTGTCTGCAGAATGAGATTCATAATCATGATGTTTTTACTTCCTTTACAAAAGTTACCAAGACTCATGTCCTTTTTATCCCCAGATTGCATTTCAAGTACTTGTCAAAGCATTGATTAGTCTGGATCCTGGTGAGGACATGGAGTTTCTAAAGAAACAGTTCCAAGAATTCATTGCTGGCCTCATGTCTATACCCATCAATATTCCTGGAAGTAGACTTTACAGATCATTACAGGCAAGTAAACTATCAACAGGGTCGTTGTTATTCACGCTCTCAAAAAGTCATTACGCACTCCAAATTCTGGATTTTATTATTTTGTATATTTGAGTGTGAATAACATTGCCTGTGGTTAAACTTCTTACTAATTTATAACATTGTTGTAATGATGATTTTTGCCATCCTAATTTCAGGCCAAGAAGAAAATGGTCAAGCTAGTCCAGAAAATTATACAAGCTAAAAAGGAGAGTGGGATCTCCAATGTTTCCCAAGATGTGGTGGATGTTTTGCTCAATGACACAAGTGATCAATTAACAGATGATCTTATAGCAGATAACATGATTGATATGATGATACCAGGAGAGGATTCAGTACCACTTCTTATGACTCTTGCAATCAAATACCTTTCAGATTCCCCTACTGCTCTTCAACAGTTAACGGTACACGAACATCCAGAAGTACTAGTACTTAAAGTTGATTTTCGAACTTTTAGGCCTTACTTAAGTACCATAGATCTTCCCAGTGCATTACATATATCAGATTCAGGAATATCACACTGATACTTTTCAAATGAAATTACAAATTCATGGTCATGACAAAGAACAAACCCAATAAGCATTTTTCAGTGATGATTAAATTATCAGCTTCATGTTTCAGCTACTTTACTTTTTGAGCTTATTTGGAGTGTTTCTAGGTATGGAAAGGTGTTTAAATCACACATATTTGGGAGTCCAACTATTGTTTCAACAGATGCAGAAGTGAGTAAGTTTGTTCTGCAAAGTGATGCCAAGGCTTTTGTTCCATCTTACCCAAAATCTCTCACAGAGTTGATGGGGAAGTCTTCTATATTGCTCATCAATGGAAGCTTGCAAAGAAGAATCCATGGACTCATAGGAGCTTTCTTTAAGTCTCCACACCTCAAAGCTCAAATCACCAGAGACATGCAGAAGTATGTCCAAGAATCAATGGCAACTTGGAGAGATGACCTTCCCATTTTCATTCAAGATGAAACCAAAAATGTAAGTACCTCATCTCTCTCTTTCCCAGCTCTACTGGAGAGAATTTTATCTTGAAAGTCTGAAATTTGTTTCATTCATCCAAGTTCAAGTTGACTTTTTGAGAAGAGTTTCAATAGACAGAAGAAAAATCAAAAGATGCCATCTCTTTTGTATGTATGTGGCTTCTTCTCTTCTTTTTTTTTTTTTTTTTTTAAAGGATGGCTTCTTCTCTTCTATCTCAAAAAGTTTTATGGTTAAGTAAGTGCTCCATTAAACACTTGGGTTAAAATTTGGATAAGTCTCTTTCTCTCTCTTCCTCTCTTTGTGATCAAAGGAATCATTGATGTTTGAATTTTATCTGTGGCTTATACTTTGGTTAATTATTTGAAGAATATGATTTGCTAATGAGAAAGCTTAACCAGTTGTCAAGGGGGTTCATAGTAATTTTGCTTGAATCATATTGTCTGCAGAATGAGATTCATAATCATGATGTTTTTACTTCCTTTACAAAAGTTACCAAGACTCATGTCCTTTTTATCCCCAGATTGCATTTCAAGTACTTGTCAAAGCATTGATTAGTCTGGATCCTGGTGAGGACATGGAGTTTCTAAAGAAACAGTTCCAAGAATTCATTGCTGGCCTCATGTCTATACCCATCAATATTCCTGGAAGTAGACTTTACAGATCATTACAGGCAAGTAAACTATCAACAGGGTCGTTGTTATTCACTCTCTCAAAAAGTCATTACGCACTCCAAATTCTGGATTTTATTATTTTGTATATTTGAGTGTGAATAACATTGCCTGTGGTTAAACTTCTTACTAATTTATAACATTGTTGTAATGATGATTTTTGCCATCCTAATTTCAGGCCAAGAAGAAAATGGTCAAGCTAGTCCAGAAAATTATACAAGCTAAAAAGGAGAGTGGGATCTCCAATGTTTCCCAAGATGTGGTGGATGTTTTGCTCAATGACACAAGTGATCAATTAACAGATGATCTTATAGCAGATAACATGATTGATATGATGATACCAGGAGAGGATTCAGTACCACTTCTTATGACTCTTGCAATCAAATACCTTTCAGATTCCCCTACTGCTCTTCAACAGTTAACGGTACACGAACATCCAGAAGTACTAGTACTTAAAGTTGATTTTCGAACTTTTAGGCCTTACTTAAGTACCATAGATCTTCCCAGTGCATTACATATATCAGATTCAGGAATATCACACTGATACTTTTCAAATGAAATTACAAATTCATGGTCATGAATCAAATATCCTAGTGGTACATTAGTATAAACTTATTTGGGTTGATCAGCCGCATGAATACTACTAAATAAACCAGCCCACTTTTGAACTTTTTGGAACTTTGTGACATTCAAGTCCAACTCTTTGACTACTTTTATCTGTGCCAATTTTGTTTTCGTTGTCGTTTTAGTATATTTACGTTCCACTTGTGGCTGTCATAGCCTCATAGGTTTCTAGGGGAAAGTAGAATTCTAAGAGATGCAGAAGTGAGTAAGTTTGTTCTGCAAAGTGATGCCAAGGCTTTTGTTCCATCTTACCCAAAATCTCTCACAGAGTTGATGGGGAAGTCTTCTATATTGCTCATCAATGGAAGCTTGCAAAGAAGAATCCATGGACTCATAGGAGCTTTCTTTAAGTCTCCACACCTCAAAGCTCAAATCACCAGAGACATGCAGAAGTATGTCCAAGAATCAATGGCAACTTGGAGAGATGACCTTCCCATTTTCATTCAAGATGAAACCAAAAATGTAAGTACCTCATCTCTCTCTTTCCCAGCTCTACTGGAGAGAATTTTATCTTGAAAGTCTGAAATTTGTTTCATTCATCCAAGTTCAAGTTGACTTTTTGAGAAGAGTTTCAATAGACAGAAGAAAAATCAAAAGATGCCATCTCTCTTGTATGTATGTGGCTTCTTCTATTCTTTTTTTTTTTTTTTTTTATTCCTCTCTTTGTGATCAAAGGAATCATTGATGTTTGAATTTTATCTGTGGCTTATACTTTGGTTAATTATTTGAAGAATATGATTTGCTAATGAGAAAGCTTAACCAGTTGTCAAGGGGGTTCATAGTAATTTTGCTTGAATCATATTGTCTGCAGAATGAGATTCATAATCATGATGTTTTTACTTCCTTTACAAAAGTTACCAAGACTCATGTCCTTTTTATCCCCAGATTGCATTTCAAGTACTTGTCAAAGCATTGATTAGTCTGGATCCTGGTGAGGACATGGAGTTTCTAAAGAAACAGTTCCAAGAATTCATTGCTGGCCTCATGTCTATACCCATCAATATTCCTGGAAGTAGACTTTACAGATCATTACAGGCAAGTAAACTATCAACAGGGTCGTTGTTATTCACTCTCTCAAAAAGTCATTACGCACTCCAAATTCTGGATTTTATTATTTTGTATATTTGAGTGTGAATAACATTGCCTGTGGTTAAACTTCTTACTAATTTATAACATTGTTGTAATGATGATTTTTGCCATCCTAATTTCAGGCCAAGAAGAAAATGGTCAAGCTAGTCCAGAAAATTATACAAGCTAAAAAGGAGAGTGGGATCTCCAATGTTTCCCAAGATGTGGTGGATGTTTTGCTCAATGACACAAGTGATCAATTAACAGATGATCTTATAGCAGATAACATGATTGATATGATGATACCAGGAGAGGATTCAGTACCACTTCTTATGACTCTTGCAATCAAATACCTTTCAGATTCCCCCACTGCTCTTCAACAGTTAACGGTACACGAACATCCAGAAGTACTAGTGCTTAAAGTTGATTTTCGAACTTTTAGGCCTTACTTAAGTACCATAGATCTTCCCAGTGCATTACATATATCAGATTCAGGAATATCACACTGATACTTTTCAAATGAAATTACAAATTCATGGTCATGAATCAAATATCCTAGTGGTACATTAGTATAAACTTATTTGGGTTGATCAGCCGCATGAATACTACTAAATAAACCAGCCCACTTTTGAACTTTTTGGAACTTTGTGACATTCAAGTCCAACTCTTTGACTACTTTTATCTGTGCCAATTTTGTTTTCGTTGTCGTTTTAGTATATTTACGTTCCACTTGTGGCTGTCATAGCCTCATAGGTTTCTAGGGGAAAGTAGAATTCTAAGATATGTGCTGCTCCATTTTGGTTCGTTTGTCCTCACTATGGTATATGTCTTCATCATGATGATGAAATTAAGAAGCACATATGACAATAATAGTATGTAGAATCATACTTTATGTTCTAATCTGCTAGAGGAAAAATACTAAACAATTCCATACTGATTAGTACCCCAAATTTTGATGATCAAATTGGCTGTGGTCTTTTAACAATTGAAATCTTGATGAACTCAGAAGGAGAACATGGAGTTAAAAACACTCAAAGAGCAGCTTGGAGAGCCATTGTTTTGGAGTGATTACTTATCCTTACCATTTACACATAATGTAAGTAAATTATTTATACACACACCTCAAATGAACAGTCTTCAAAAACTTATCAGAGTCTATTTATGTAATCTGTTCTTTACACTTGTAATTCTGTATTCAGGTCATTACAGAAACTCTAAGGATGGGAAACATCATAAATGGGGTGATGAGGAAGGCCATGAAAGATGTTGAGATAAAAGGCTATCAAATACCAAAGGGGTGGTGTGTCTTCACATACTTTAGATCAGTTCATCTTGATGAGAATAACTATGATGGGGCTTATGACTTCAATCCATGGAGATGGCAAGTAAGGATTAATTGATCACCAGTTCACCGTACTATATATCTTCAACTTGTTCTACTTTTTCTCTTTGATTTTTGAGTAATGGATTAATTTGAGGGTACTGATCTTTAGGACAAAGACATAAGCAGCTGTAACTTCACTCCGTTTGGAGGTGGACAAAGACTTTGTCCTGGGCTTGACTTGGCTAGGCTGGAAGCTTCCATCTTCCTACACCACTTTATCACTCAGTTCAGGTATATACAAATGGGAAAGTTTTGCAAACAGTACACAAAATAAATGCCACTAATAATTCGTATACATAATGTTTCAAACCGATCATTTTGGTACATGGACTCTCGATACTGACCCACTATGTAGACACGACGTCAATGACGCCGTTAACTCCAATATCATTATGCATTTGTCAAAGGGTAATTTAGTACTATCACACTCTGGCTCATTTTTTGGGTTAAAAAAAAAATTTCTCTTGATCTCCTCTGATTCTCTCTCTCTCTCTCTCTCTCTCTCTCTCTCTCCTCTCTCTCTCTCTCC
>BDJD01008015.1:0-11677 GCA_002564525.1 Rosa multiflora
CGAACCGAGCAAAATGTAAATATATATACCCTAAAACCGAACCGAACCGGGTTTTTCGGTGCGGTTCGGTGCGGTTCCTTCTGTTTTTCGGTTCGCCAGGCCAGCCCTAGTGTTTTTAGATCATAAGATCAGATTTTTTTGTAGTTATTCTTGTTCAGTTGTCATTACTACATGTTATCTGCAATTTTCTTGCTAATGGTCATGACATCTTTCTAGGCCTTCTTGGAAGTGTGGCTCCTTGTGTGTTGTATGGAACCACTGCCGAGAGACTTTCTTCTTCTATGGGGAGCTCGTTTGCATCTCACTGTTTGACTTACTCTGGTCTATATTTAATTGGATATGCCTTTGGTTTGAACTGCCTTGCACCATGGTTTGCAGCTCGTAACCGTACTGCTATGCGCCACAAGTTCAACCTCCAGGCAAGTTATATTTTCCCTTTTGTGTGTGTGTGTTTATATTCTTATAATGGAGGTTGCCCTGTATAACCTTGGCAAAGTCCATAATGTCTTCATCTGGCTCTTTTTCCTTCTCTTGCATAAATTATTTAAGGGGAACATCAAAGAGGAAACATTCTGAATGTGTGTGTGTTTGGTTTCTGGTGACAAACAGGGTGGCTGTGAAGCATCTAGGTGCTGCGGATCAATGGGAGATGAGGATGAGGAACAGTGTGAGGCCTTCTGTGATGTTGTGACTCATTTGTGCTGCCATCAATGTGCCCTTTGCCAGGAAGGTCGTGAGGTCCGTCGCAGGTTGCCTCATCCCGGTTTTAGTGCTCATTCCTCCTGGAGTGCAAGGCATGGGCCGTGAAGCTTGAGAGTGCCTTCCCAGGCATGAGACTCCCCACTGTATATCCAAGTGTGCTTCAAAATCTAGAACTATGTTAACGGTGCACCCAGTTCTCTGAACTGCATCTTTTTACTTGGTTTTTCCCAATCAAGTATAAATAACATGAAGATGAAAGCATAGACGTTTGTGTGGTGTGCTATATTTACATGTAGTATTTAATATCTGTGAAATGTTATTGGAAGTGGAGAACCTCAGTTGGCTGCCTGGCTGTGAATTTGTTTACTCAACATATACTTATTTTCCCATTGCCCCTTTCAAGAATTATATCTTAGTATTGTTACATTAAATAATCATTTTACCCTTTTGCTATTGGTTGGAAGCTGATAAGGTCAGAAATAATTCTTAAGATAGATTTGCAAATCTGGTTGTCATTTTAAATGACATTGAACTCATCCTCAGTCTATTCAAATTGCGGATTTTATTTGATTGCACCAGAGTAGGCCAAATTTATCAGTTTCAAGCATGAATTTTCAAGAGATTGAACTTTCCAGAGTGATAGATTTCATTCCTTGATTATTTCCTACACCACCTTGATTAGTGTTGTTCATCGTTTCTTTTGCTGACAGAATAAGCACCACCTTCTTATTGCAGTCGGCAGAGCGCGAGCCAATCATGCAATCTGCAATAATAACTTGCGGCAATGCCTGAAACAATGCCAGCGTTGCAATTTTCTCCAACTTGCAATTTTCTCTATCACAGCCTCTACTAACTTAGATGGATTTGTCGATCTCGTTTTTCATTTTAAAAGACATTGAACTCATGCTCAATCTATTATATATTTAGTCTAAAAAGTGAAGTATTGTAGTTTTTGTTGATTGGAGGACTAGAGATGGCCAGACTTCAATCGGTTTCATGCATGAAGTTTCCAGATATTGTCTTCTTTAAACTCAAAGAAATGAACCTTATTCCATCACCTTCTAGACAAAGCCGGTATAGTTTACATTTTGATTTGCAGTCGAGTCTATAATAGATGACCTAAGATATCGGATTCTTCAGCTATGGAAGAACCATAAGGTACTGAAAGAACCCGCAAAGGAAACGAACAAAATATTATAAACGACACCATAAAATTAAAATTAGGAGATGTTAGTTCATCCCTCTATGTTACTACAAGTCTACAAGTCTACAACAGGAGACAAAGACTAACACGTACTAATTAGGAGATAAAAGTTTATCCCCTTCTAGTTTCTAGTTTTCTACATTACTAGCTAGAATATGAAACAAGATAGAGATATAAAAACAACCCTCTCTTCTTCTCTTTTATTTCCTACAATTACCTACACCATGATCGACCTGAATCGGTGTTGTTCACTTCTTCTTTTTCCTGCAGAAGAAGCACAGCCTGTGATTGCAGAAATATCAGAATTTACTTAATCAAGCAAGCCCGCATACACAATAAATCAACATGCTAATGAAGAAAATGTCTATATGGTACTGCAAAATTAGTGTGCTAATCAGCTAATGCAATGCAATTGAACCCGTACTAAAATAGGGAATGAATTTTTCATCAATTTGTCCCACCACCCCAATTCTTTTATTTCAAAAAAAAATTATTCAGTAGTTCTAGACTATCATGTGTCCATGGTTCTTGATATTTGATTGGACGATATGACATTGCTTTGCTGGTTATTGATCCACATTTCTTTTTTTGTTTCTTCTTGCCCTTTGAATGCACATGTCGTCATCTTACTTATCGAAATTACAAACACGTAGTAATTCTAGACCATACAATCATTACTCTTATCCTCCAGTATGAATTAGTCTCTGAACTAAAAAGCCTTTGAGAAACAATTTAAAAAAGAAAATCCCGAGGCTCCTTGAAATTCGGAGACCTCAGATTTGGGAGTAGTGGAGAAAACTCAAAAATAAAGTTGTTAGGAAACTGGCCCGAAACTACTGGACTGATCCCAATAATATTATTTCACTTTTGGTGAGGCCCAATACTTAGATTTGTTGTGAGTAATAGTCCATGTAGCCCAGCTCATCCAACTTAATCTTCTACACAATTTCCAGTGAACCTCAGACTTTTAGGGTTTAAGTTCTGCATCTAAAACCCCCACAGTGAATGATTCAGCTCACGCATGGCGATTTCAAGTTTAGGGTTTGCTTGCCGACCCAATTTCAACCTCCTCACTCCCACCTTTCAATGCATTGGCAAGGTATTGCTCTGAAAAGTTATTTGAAACGTTAGAGCTGAATTGAGAGAGGTTTTGCTCTGAAACGTTATTTGAAAGTTGGTTTTGATGTCATAAGTTCTAGCTTGTAGTATCTGCAAATGATATTTTCAGGTGACGAGAACATTTTCTTGGTGCCAAGTAGTTGGAAGGCGGTTTCCTATATGTCATGTGCACATTGGTGATACGGTAGTGGAGGTGGGTTATTTACTTATTTTGTTGTAAATGTACAAATCGCAATTGTCTATAATTATATGGGCATTAATAGAAAATTCACTTCTATATAAAGTGAGTAAGGTCTTAGTAAATAACTAGAGGTAATCAGTCCTGGTATCATCAAATTCAAACTTAAATCATTCCCATTTTTAATTGCGTAATGATCTCTAAAAGGTCAGGCTTATTTTATTTACTTGTGTTAGTATCTTACGTGACTTTTATACAAACATGCGCAGACAGACATACACAGAGTTCTAATCTAAAGTGAATTGTTGTGCTCGTATTGCTAAAATTGTAGTATATGATCATAGAAGCTTGAAATTAAGCAACAATGGCGAAGAAACAAAACCCTAACCTGAGGAAGACGAAGCTCAGAGAGAGAGAGAATAGAGAGAAGCAGATGATATTTGATACTGAGGAATTTTACAAAATGATCTCAACTGCAATAACAAAGCCAAAACTAGCTATTTATACTAGACGGGAAAAACAGAATTAGCAAACTAATTAGGCTTATTTGACCTGGACACTTCTAAACAGCTCACAGGATCATGAGACATGGAAGACATGAAACGGTCACGATTGAAGACACATGCAGGTCACTAATTATGGTCAAAGAAACACTGAGTCATGCTTCTGGTGTGAGAGAATTGGTTGTGAATGGACGTCCACAGCTCGAATTATGATTCGTATGATTCGTACTAGCTACATGTGCACAAGGACCAGCTTCATTATTGAGCTTAACATTAGCCTCGTCAGTTTTACTGTCACCTTTGCTTGCATCATTTGCAGCATTAAGCACATTATTATTAAGCACCATCCTAACATCCCCCCTCAAACTAGTGCTTGGGTTACCAAACACTAGGTTGCAGCATAGGTCTTTGAACCGTGTTGTGCTCTGAAATGATGGTAAGAAAGTGGACACAGCATCCACTGGAGGGTGAATTGTTGGGCATAACTCATAAGTAACTCTGAAATGACTTGTCCTCTTCAACAGTAGAGTGAGGATGATCTTCAACAGTATTTGTCAAGGTTGTACCAATTTGAATTGCATCACTTGATGCATAAGAGGTCACATTTTGTAGATTCTGAACATTGGATATCATATGGTTGGTGGCCCCAGAGTCTGTAAGCCAAACCTCCTGCTGAATAGGTGTTGGACTGTTGTCACAGCAAGCAATCATAGCAGTATTTCCATTGTGAGAATTATGATTGTTGTTCTGCTTTCTGTAGAAATAGTTTTTGGCAACATGTCCAGGCCGGCCTCTTATAGATCTGACAAGTCACAGAAAATGTTGAGGCTCCATTCTCAGTTGGTTGAGTGTTCCTTTGATAGCATTTCCAAGCTGAGTGTCCAGGTTTTTCACAGATTTGACAGATAATGGGATTGCTACAATTTGCCTTGCCATTATTTCTGTTGTTGTTGCCTGAGCCTCTCTGAACTAGAAAATTTGGGTAAGCACCATTAGAACTTTTAGAGTCATTGTTCTTCCCTGCATAACCATTTCTTCCACAATAACTCTGAGAATAACCATTATTCTGTCGAGGATTATAGTTGTTCTGAGAAAATCCTTGTTGCTGAGGAATGACACTGCTATTGTTGGCCAAGAAACCAGCTGATGATGCAGGGTAATTGAACTTTGATGAACTAGAAACACTTGCATTGTTGTGTCCACCATAAGAACTAGAGTTTGGACCATTTGAGAAACCAGAGTTTGGACCATTTGAGAAACCAGAGTTTGCAGCCATTGTGTTCCAAGGAGATACAAACCCAAATTGGGTGGTTGCAGATGTAGAAGCAGCATTGAAATGACTCAAATGATTCATTGTAGTCATACCATTCATGTTAGGGATCACACCAGATGGCATATAACATTCATTCACATAACCAGAATGACTATACATTCTTTGATTTGGAGCAGCAGCAAAAGTCACAGGCATGCAAGATGACCCAAGAGTTCTATTCATATAGCCAGAATTACAGAGACCTTGATTTTGAGTAATACTAGGCAAGCTGTTCTGAAAATTTTGAGATGCAGCACTAACTGAACCATAGTCAGAAACCATTGCAGTGAAAGATGATAGTGGTGTCACTTTATGCGCTAACTCAATCTCAAATTCAGCAGATAATAGCAAAGCTCTAACTTCTTTCATATCTATGTGATTCTTGCCTCTGATAAGCTGCCTAGTGTAACCATATTCACTTGGAAGTCCAGAAAGAATATGGATTTTAATATCTTCATCTGACATACGAACTCCTGCTACTGCTAACTGATCTCGAATTGACTTGAAGCGCAACAAATACTTTTCTATAGAATCAGATCCCTTTTGAATGCTTTGTAAGTTGGACTTCAATTGCATAATATGAAAATCAGAATTTGGTGCATATCTTTGCCTAAGAGTAGTCCATACCTCCATTGAAGTTTGGCATCCAATAACTAGAGTAAGTGCATCAGTAGAAAGTGAAGTTGTAATCAAAGAAATCACAGAACTATCTTGCTTCAACCAACTTTCATAAGCATTAGTATTATCATCAGAGAGTGTACCATCATCAGCAATGTAAAATTGAGAGGGGCAAGGATAGGAACCATCAACGAATTTGAGTAAGCCATGGCCACGAAGATAATGTTGCATCAAAAACAACCAAATGTGATAATTGTTTTCATCGAGTCGAACAGAAATAACAGTACATGCCTGATTTGATGAGCATGCCATTGTTGAGGTTGAGACAGGTTGAATCTTGATGATGAACAATTTTCCTGGAACTTGAAGATGAACAACTACGAATCTTGCGACTATTATATGATCCAAAATACTGAATCGTCGAACAAAACTTCGGAGGAAGAGGAACTGAGAAATTGAGAATGAACAGCTACAGATCTACTTGAAATCGTGCTTTGGTTGATGATTATTGTATAGAAATTTGGTATTTGATGTGGTAATTGTACAAATCTGAATCAATCTGAGTGTTTGTGATATGAAATTGCAGCGGAAAATGTGAATGATGCACTGGTCAGGCCACCATGGGCTCTGATACCATGCTAAAATTGTAGTATATGATCATAGAAGCTTGAAATTAAGCAACAATGGCGAAGAAACAAAACCCTAACCTGAGGAAGACGAAGCTCAGAGAGAGAGAGAATAGAGAGAAGCAGATGATATTTGATACAGAGGAATTTTACAAAATTAATGATCTCAACTGCAATAACAAAGCCAAAACTAGCTATTTATACTAGACGGGAAAAACAAAATTAGCAAACTAATTAGGCTTATTTGACCTGGACACTTCTAAACAGCTCACAGGATCATGAGACATGGAAGACATGAAACGGTCACGATTGAAGACACATGCAGGTCACTAATTATGATCAAAGAAACACTGAGTCATGCTTCTGGTGTGAGAGAATTGGTTGTGAATGGACGTCCACAGCTCGAATTATGATTCGTACTAGCTACATGCGCACAAGGACCAGCTTCATTATTGAGCTTAACATTAGCCTCGTCAGTTTTGCTGTCACCTTTGCTTGCATTATTTGCAGCATTAAGCACATTATTATTAAGCACCATCCTAACACGTATTAGGTTTCCAGTTTTAGCATCAGTGCACGAAGCTTTGGTAGGAACTCAAGTAGTGATTTTAAAAAACCTGTACGCTGTGATGACAAGGATTTTATGCGTTGGAGCAATTTTTTGAAGCGTGACTTTACAATTAACGGGTTGTTTATCAAATCGTTTTCACCTGAAAGTTGCATTTTCACTCTTCTTTATATTTCTTATAGTCTTTATTCATCTCTTGCAGGTTGATGTTTGATCCTTATGCAAGGATAGTGTATGACTACTTGGGAGGAATAGAAGATCTTAGAAAAGCTAAAGGTGTGCTTCTATTCTTAGAAGTTTTGGTTTCTTAAATTACTTTAGACTAGCTGAAAATCTGTGTCCTCACATCATCTTCTGTGGGCCTAGGTCCAAACTGTTGTACCAGCAAGTACTTCATTTCGAGAGGATTGTGGTGAGCTTATGTTTGCAGTTTGATGTGTTTTCTATACATTGATAGTGCTAAGCTTAGTTCATTGTTTTATAGAACACACACCCCCATGCGCACATATTGAACACTTTCCCGTCTTTATGGAGACACTAACATCAGATTCCAATTACTGTGCAGCTCGCATTCTACGTGCCATAAGAATTGCTGCTCGTTTAGGATTCCGTATTTCAAAGGAAACAGCTAATTCTATTAAAAATTTATCCTACTCAATTCTTAGGCTTGATAAGGTAGTTTAAGAGCTCTTTGAGCTTATAATTTCCTTTTCACTCAAGTTGGATTACTCATTCAGTACTTCATACTTTAGGGAAGGATCCTCATGGAAATGAATTATATGATGGCGTATGGTTCTGCTGAAGCTTCCCTTCAATTATTATGGAAATTTGGACTTCTGGAACTACTTCTACCCATCCAGGTGTGTATTTTCTAAATTTGAATGAGTTTCCTAGTTGCCAGCACAGTAGTACAGGTTTTAATACATTTTCATATTGCAGGCAGCATATTTTGTTCGCCATGGATTTCGAAGATGAGACAAAAGGTCTAACATGCTTTTGGTAATTATCTTTTGATCATCATTCAGTTACTTATTACATTCTTATACAAGATCTGATTGTAGTTTGAAGTTTCTTTGACATAATTGAGTTCAGGATCCATAACTACTAAAATGATTGAATATATAATTAAACCAGTGTTTGCCATGTCAAGTAGGATCGAGGTCACTAATTGAATTTGGTTACATTTTTGTAATTGCTTTTATAAACGAAAGTGAATATGGAGATAGTTTACAACCACACGTCCACCAAGTCCACAACCAAAACTTGTCAATGCTAGCTACTGTATCAATTCGATCTTTATTGGTTTCTATACACTGCTATCAATGAACTGCTACTAGAGACTGATATGCGCGCATCATAAGTAGTATTCCATGCAGAGATCACATATCATACAAGTCTATGCACGTACGTCTTTAATTAACATAGATATTTACCAAGGGCCGGTGAAGAATTATGGTCAGAACAGTTACGTACTTCTCCTTTGTTATGATTATGGCGTCAGTTTTTCATCAGGACCAAGCGTAAAGTTGAAGTTATTTTATGCATGGATACTTGAAAAGAATCAAGAGGCGTAGCCTTGGTACTAATAATTCTGATTTCGATTGTATAAAGCGGTTTCAACTTCCAATCTAATTGGGTTGTTGTTGTTGTTCTTTATCTAGAGGTTGTAATATCTAGATCCCATCGATGCATACACAAAATCAACGTTGATTTTGATACATACGTAGATATAAAGACAATGTATGAATTGTGTGAGCAAGTCTTTCTTTGGTGCATATGTTGAAGTATGAATAAGACATATACAAATCATGTTTGTTGATCATTTATCTTCATGGTGATAATTAATTAGGGTGGTTAGACCTTTTCATATAGTAGATTACATCGTATGTGCTCGGCCCTTTCAATCTCTTAGGTATACATGAGAGATAATATAGTCGTGAAATGATAACTACCAACACCGAATTACGTACCTTATTTATGTGATTTTATGTTTAAATCACAATATAAGCAGTAATTCTTACTGGCTAATTAATGTGTGAAATTGACAAATTCTGTAAATGAGAGCATTGCTTAATGCATGTCTTCTGAATTGGAAAAAGAAAAAGAAGGAAAAGAGTCACACGAGAAACTGAGATTGGTCAAATGTTTGTGAGGGTTTTGTGATTTCTATCGATCAACTAGCAGAAAGAACAAGGAAAGTCGGATTCATATTTGACTAAAGGGCAGAAGGCAAAGAAAGTTGACGAATGCTAGCAACCTTCCCCTTCAACCTTTCCCTTTCTATCTTTCTCATTCATTGTATGTCATGTGTACTCCACTAAGATAGAAAACTCATCATTTATTGCAGTGAATAATTAATTATTTTATTTCCTTGTCTACCCTTCTATTAAATGTCCAACATGTTGAAGGAAAACCTATTTTGTGTTTAGCCCAAACTCTAGGTTACTTGACCTAGTGGTAATAGGATTTAATTAGAAGGATCTAGAATCCTAATCAATGTAGAATTACTTTCCTTGTATGATTGAGATTCTATGCATTGTAATCCTCTATATAAAGAGACCCCTATTATCAATGAGAACTATTATCAATGAGAATACACAGAAAATTCCTCTCAAATTCAGTTTCTCTACAACACGTTATCAGCACGAGCCCTAACCCTGAAACCCTATATTCGTAGCCTTCAAATCCCAGAAACCTCAGCCGCCCAACTTGAAGATCTCAACTCCAGGAGTACAGAACCGGCGGCCCCATCCCCAGAACCGGCCGGAAAACCACCGGTCCGGCCACCGGAAGTGACAGAAGTTTCTCTTCCCGGTTCAAGGTTTTTCTCTCATCCTCCTGCAGCCATACTCTACTAGAAGCTGCAATCTGACCCCTGATTACCGGAACCGGAAATTTTTCCCCCGGAACCGGTCAAATAGCCCTCCAACCGGTAACCAGAACCAGTTTCGTCTTGAACCGCCAGCTGCCCTTCCAGATCTTGACCTTCAGTCAACCTGCGCAGCCCAGCCCAGAAGAAGCCCAGTCTCGGCCCAGAAGCAAAGGAGCCGTTCGGCTCAGTAGCAGAAAAAGCAAGCCCGGCCCAGTGACGCAGCCCGGTGACGTCAGCCCGGAACCAATCCACGTCATCACCACGCAGGCACCCAGTCAGCATACACGTCAGCGCGCCACGTCAGCACTAGTGCCACGTCAGCAAGCCGGTCAACCACAGTCAACGCCGGTCAACCACCGCCGGCGACTTTTCCGGACACTTTTCCGGCTACTTTTTCCGGCCAGCTACAGTAACTCCGCAGCTACAGTACTTTCCGGCAGCTACAGTACTTTCCCGGCGACATTTTTCCGGCCATCTTTTAAGGTAAACTTTTCTAAAAGTTCCCGTTTTTGAAGTTCTTTTTTCAATTTCTTCTTCTTTTCTCGGGGACTTCCAAAATCCCTTCTTCTACCCCCCTTTCTCTACATAGGGGAGACCCAAAAGCCGAACTGTGAGGGTTCGCGCTCACTCCAAGCTTGGAGCTTGTAGAGTCCTCCAAACTTAGAGTTTGTTGAGAAGAAAACGATCGACCACATACATCGTTATTTCGATCTAATCCAAAACCCCTCTTGGAATCGGATTTTCTTGGAAGCGACTACGCTCAGAAAATTCCTAATTTCTTGGAAGCGACTACGCTTAGAAATTTAATAGTTTTTCGTGGTAGCCTTTTTCGCTCCGAAACTAACCCTAATCTTGTGTTGTTTTCAGGATGAGTTACCTGAACAAGTTGAGCTTTGTCCCACTCGAGACAACTGGCGCAGGATACCATAGGTGGGTCCGAGATGTGCGCCAACATCTTAAGGCTGATGGAATTCTGGAAACCATCCAAGAGCCTGGTCAGAACGTGCTCTCAATCGAGCAAGCTACTGCTTTTGAAGCAAAACAAGCTAAGGCCATAATTCTCATGACAAGGCACATGAATGACGCACTCCAAAATGAATACCTCAATGAGGAAGACCCAAGAAAGCTATGGGTAGAACTAGAGCAGCGATTTGGCAACGTTCGTGACTCCCTGCTGCCTGATTTAGAAGTGCGATGGCATAGCCTCCGCTTTTGTGATTTCAAGTCTGTGCTTGATTATAACTCGGAAGCTTTTCGTATCAAGTCTCTGATGGAGTATTGTGGCCAAACCATAACTGATACGATGTTGATCGCGAAGACTCTCTCTACCTTCCCCGTCTCTGCAATGATGATTTCAAAGAATTATCGGATTGATATAAATGCAGGACGTATCACAAGGTTTCATGAACTCATTGGCGCCATGAACGTAGCTGAAAAGCAAGACAATATCCTTGTGAAAAACTATAATGCTAGACCCGTGGGAACTAAGCATATTCCGGAGTCTAACTATAGTCGCGCCCCCAATGGAGGAAGCAAGGAGCGAAACCCTAAGGATAGGGACAATTCTGGACGTTCTGGTCCATATATTCGCCCTAAAGAGGAAGGAAATCGCCAAGAGAGGCGTGCACGGAACCGTGGAGGTCAACTTGTGAAGAGAGAGAGAGGCGGAGCCTCCGACCATGGTGGTAACGCCACCAAAAGGATAGGTCGTTCAAATCGCGTCCCAATGGCGCCTCGATCGAGGGAGCCTGACCATAATGATGTTTGTTTTCGATGTGGATCAACTGAACATTGGGCCAAAACATGTACCGCACCCCAGAATGTTGCAAACGCATACAAGACGTATCGCGAAGCAAGGGAAGCAAATTACATGGCACAAGAAGATAAAGATGGTGATCTAGATTTAAGGGTGGAAGACTACAAGGATCAAGACCCAGAAACTGGCAATTTTGATTAAGTCTTTTTATTTTCCAAG
>BDJD01008015.1:18808-37260 GCA_002564525.1 Rosa multiflora
TGTATTTGTTTTTGGTTGATTCAACACATTAATTTAAGCATTTGAAATAAGAAATTATGTTTATGTTGCTCTCTTGCATAGCAAACTGCACATTTTTCTTTTTCTGATTAGAGTGCATAACGTTTTTATTTCAGGTAATTGATATATTGAATGGCGATATGCATCATGACCACATCAAAACTGGGTATCAAGAAGGTGGGCTTGCTGCAATACATGGGATCAAGAAGGTGGGTATTGCCTTAGCTCTGCTGTCTTTGAAATTTTTTGCCGAACTTAATAAAGTAACATTTAAGCCTTTCCTCTAGTTGTGCATTCGTGATGCCTTTTAATTTTTAAAATGTAATTAGTTTGGTGATTTAAAAGGTTTAGAGTTGAGTTATCGTTTAGTGAAACAGGTTAGAATGGAAATAACATGAGCTATATGAGCCTTCACATAGTTGCTCTGCTGCATAACTACTCTTCTTCTCTCCCTAATAGAAGCTCTCTCATCTTCTAATCTCTAGCTAGTTTTTTTTCTTTCTTTTTTTCATTTCAGGAGCGATTTGATAAACGGAGGACCAGGTTCTTGGAAAACTTAAAGGTACATAAAGTCCTATATTATGTCTTTCGATCTTCTAGACAAATGGAATAAAGAATGAAAGGATAAATAGGCATTCCTTATCTTCACTTTTTAGTAGGTACTTACCATGGTTAATTCTCTCTGCTAACAATATAATTTGGATGCAGGACCTTGCATGCCTGATGAGTTGTCATCTGTATGTTAACGTAAGGTTACAATTCCTGTGTGATTCTGATACATTATACATTGTGCACTTATTTTTCTTGTCTCTACTATGAATTTAAAGATTTTTAACATGTGCCGATGAACAGGGAAACACTGTGACTGCCGCGGGAACTTCACTTGAGCATGTAAAGGTGGTCAGAATGGTCGTTGAAAGGTGTTATGTTGAAAATGTGAATCCTGCAACTATTGTCAGTCGCTTAAAAATGAGGAAAGATATGCTTAATGTGGAGAGAAGGCTTCACTCTTTGTTGATGTGAATTGTTGTTATTTCCGGATTGTTAGCCTAATTAGTCAAAGTTAGTTTAAACTAACAATAAGATCAAACATATAACTATTAGCAGCGGCCATGTTGCTGGATTGATTGATGTAATGTAGTGGATTGCAATGCATGTGGAAGGGTTGTTATTGTGATTGTGTAGTAATGAGTTGAGTTTTATAACTTCTAATATATGAAGGTTTTATTTGACAATAACTTTTCTGGTTAAGAAGTTGCCGGCTACGTTGCACTCAAACTCCTCATGAGAACATAATTCATTGGGAAAAGGCAAACCAGGAACTGAAAATGTTGTTCCAGCATGCCTTCCCCATGGCCGAACAGAAGAGAGCCTAAAGCTCTTGATGCCAACCTCAGAAGTCAGAAACTCGGCTTTCCGCATAATCCCTGATAAATATAATCTGCTGCCTTCTTTGTTTTTGACTAACTGAGATGGTAATTTTACAAAAAAAAGTAACAAAAAATAAAACATGACTACCGGTAGAATTGATTGTATGAAGTCTTTTGATAGTTTGTAATTCCTTGAACTAAAAGAATGGGGTTTGACATCCATCAGTTTTGGATTCAAGCATTGGCACGATCAGTGGCAGCAGGAGCGGCGCCGCCAGTAGTTGGTCTGAAATAGAACAATTATGCCCCATAAATATGAAGTGTTGAAAGCATAAGATCAGGAAATAACATAGAAGAGACACGGCAAAAAATGAAGGGAGCTTACACGCCCATGAAAACTTTGCAGGCATCATAGATACCCCATTGGCTTCCAGTAAGGGTTCCGATCATGACTATACGAATTGGATATCTCTCTGACCCACACAAAGGTCGCTCCCAAACTGGTTAAGTGTTCACCATGGGAAAAGACCGTGATATCTTGGAGGTCAAACTTTGCAGGCATCATAGATACCCCATTGGCTTCCAGTAAGGGTTCCGATCATGACTATACGAAGAGGAAGACCCCGAGTGAAAAGACCCCACACTCCTAGGTTCTTCACAGCCTGCAACATACATCAATTAAAATTGGCACATTAAGTCATTAACAAAAGATGATCAAGTACAGCTATGAGGCTACTTAATGCTTATATATATGAACATTAACTGGACTCACATTACTAACAGTTGCCCCCCCCCCCCCCCCGGCATTGTCGAGGGGGAAAATTTTGCAAACAGTACACTAAGTAAAAGCCACTAATAATTCTTATACATAAAGTTTCAAACCAAACATTTCTGTACACGAAATCTAAAAGAACTGAGGGTATAATGGACATTTTGATGTCAAAAATTAACGTCGTGTACTGATCGTGGGTCGAGTTTCAGATTTCGTGGACCAAAATGTTTGGTTTGAAACTTTGTATATAAGAATTATTAGTGGCCTTTACTTGGTGTACTGTTTGCGAAATTTTCCCTTGTTGAGGAAAGACACCAAGTTATCAGGGTGTGAAACAACAGCATAGAACACACCAGCTACATATCCACACGCAAAGCTCACTCCGAGCTGCAAGGGTGTGCTGCACTGCTCTTTCGGTGTTGGGATCACATGCTTGTAAGTGAGCTCGACAAATTTCTCGAAAGTTGAAAATTTCATCATTGTATCTGTACAAAACCCACCAAGTAATTATTATCAGCAATAAATCCAGAAGATAATGAATCTTAACAAGCATGATCATGTTATGTTGCTAGACTGTGACGGATAGAGAAGCATAACTTACCAGGAATTTGGCGTCCCCAAAGAGGAACAATCCCTTTGTACAACCTATAAGACAATCAAAGCAGTAATTATCAAACCAAAGTTCTTGCATTCCATATATATATATTAATTACTACATACAACAAGCTAGTGCCAATTCTGAGTAACATTATATATTCATACCCGAGAGCACCTTCGAATTTGATAAACTTTGGTATCCCGTTTAACAAACCTCTGGCGAACCCCCGCTGAGTCTGGACTCGAACTTTGACAGCTTCCATAGGACAGAGGGCAACATCAGCAAACACTTCAGCAGATGCAGAACTTGCGAGATGGATCAAGGTTTTGTACTTGGCTACATACTCAGGTCCTGCAATATCTGCATAATACTTCTTAAAGAACTCGTAGAGGCCATACTTGCCGGCACCCTGAGCACTGTAACCAATCAAAGTGGGCGCCCAACCCCTAAAGAAACCTTTAATTCCTTGCTCCCTTTACATAACTCCAAATCCAGAGATAACGCTTTTGTATTTTTCCGGGTCAATCTACATCATCATCAATGCAATTTCAATATTTACCTGGTGAAGAAAGAATCTCTACTTGGCTACGCCATTTCTAATTTGTTCACCAAATGATATGTTTAGTTTGGAAAAAGAACTTCTAAACTTGAGTGATTATTACAATGACATTTTCCAAAAATTTGGATTGTGTTATAGTATAAATGTGTTGTAATGGCTATATCATGTAAATGCATTTCTCTTCCTAGTTTTAGGGGTTCCATGTTTTAAGGAGGACTTTAGGGGTCCTTGTTTTAAGGAGGACTTTAGGCTACATGTTCCTTGTCTTCCACTATATGTAGTCCATTTCTCATCCATGGTATATGATGGAAAACAAAAATACTACACTCCATTCTCTGCATCAAAACTCTCTCCCTCTCAAGTTAATTTATGTTCATTCTACAACACGTTATCAGCACGAAGCTCTAACCCTAGCCTGCTTGCACACCCAGAAACATCTTGATCGGGACCTCTGATAAAACTCCTTTCTTCATAAAAGTTGTTTATCTCTATCTTTTCTATCTGACCTCCAAATTTGAGCCTTATTGGAGTGGTTTTGAGACCTGTACATCATTCGAAGTGGGAACTGTTCAGCATGCTCGTTCCTGTGCAGATCAGCCTTCTTGCACGCCCTGAAACATCTTTATCAGGACCTCTGATCAAACTCCTTTATTCATCAAAGTTGTTCGTCTCTATCTCTTCTATCGGACCTCCAAATTTAAGCCTTAAGTCAAATTAGACAAGATAGAGAGAATGAATTTTCTGCTATATTATTACACCCATTCAGTGGTGTATATAAACAGATTACAATCGTACTACAATGTACTACAACTATTGTGTACTACTGTACTACACAACATATACAAGGTAAGTAGTTACAACAATATATTCCCTTGTTAGACTATGACTCACACTAACACTCCCCCTCAAGTTGGCGCATATACATCAACCATCCCCCTGGAAACTCCTTTGGTAAGTACATCTGCAAGTTGCTATTCACTTGGAACAAAAGGAAAACTAATAATTTTGGCATCTAGCTTCTCCTTTATAAAGTGACGATCAACCTCCACATGCTTAGTACGATCATGCTGTACTGGATTCTGTGATATGTCAATTGCTGCCTTGTTGTCACAATACAACTGCATGGTACTCTTGAGTTTGAAACCCAAATCACGTAACAAATTTCTCAGCCACAACAATTCACACACTCCCTGAGCCATACCCCTATACTCTGCCTCAGCACTAGATCATGCCACAACTTTCTGTTTCTTACTCTTCCATGTAACCAAATTACCTCCCACAAAGGTAAAGTAACCCGATGTTAACCTCCTGTCTGTAATGTTTCCAGCCCAATCTGCATCTGTGAAGCCACAAACCTGAAGAATGTTGTTGTGTTTAGAAAACAGTACTCCCCTTCCTGGAGCTGACTTTAAGTACTTCAAAATTCGCATAACAGCATCCATATGACTCTCACTCGGGTTATGCATGAACTGACTCACCACACTCACTACATATGCAATATCTGGTCTAGTATGAGCCAAATAAATCAAGCTCCCAACCAACCTCTGATAGCGAGCTCGATCAGTAGGTACCTGATCTAGATACTCAGCTAAACAATGGTTCTGCTCAATAGGAGTATCAACAGGTCTGCAATCCAACAAACCTGTCTCTGTCAGCAAGTCAAGAACATACTTCCTCTGGTACAGATAGATTCCTTCTCTCCCCCTGGCTACCTCAATTCCTAAGAAGTCCTTAAGTTCACCCAAGTCCTTCATCTCAAACTCAGAGGCTAGCTGTCTCTGCAGTCTATCTATCTCAACAGTATCATTGCCAATAATTACCATATCATCCACATAAATAATTAGAGCTGTTACCTTCCCTTGTTGATGCTTAAGAAACAAGGTATGGTCTGAGTTGCTCTGTCTGTAACCAACCTTCCGCATGAACTGTGAAAATCTTTCAAACTAAGCACGAGGTGACTGTTTAAGACCATACATAGATTTTCTCAATCTACATACAAAATCACCAGGAGAAGCAACTACATACCCAGGTGGAAGGCTCATGTACACTTCCTCAGCTAACTCTCCATGAAGAAATGCATTCTTGACATCAAACTATCGGAGTGGCCAGTTTAAACTAGCAGCGAATGAGAGCAGAACCCGAATAGTGTTCATCTTGGCAACAGGAGCAAACGTTTCATCGCAGTCAATACCATACATCTGAGTGCAAGGGGTGCTTTATACCGATTCACTGATCCATCTGCATTATGCTTCACGGTAAACACCCAACGACAACCTACAACCTTCTTGCCTTGTGGTGGAGGCACAAGTTGCCAAGTATTGCTCTTCTGCAATGCCTCCATCTCTTCCTCCATTGCCTTCCTCACTTTAGATCCCCCAATGCATCCTGCACTTTGTTAGGTATTGATACAGCAGATATTTGATTCACAAAAGATTCACATGACTTAGACAACCTCCTAGTGGACATATAATTGGCTACTGGGTATTTTGATTTGGCAGTAAGGGTTGGTTCATATCTTTTGGCTGATTGACCCCGAGTGGTCCTATTTGGTAACACATATTGCCCAACATTAGACTCATTACCAATAGTACTAGTGGGTGGACATACCTCAAATGAGTGATCTGCAGTACCAGGAAGCTATGGGTCAGGGGAAGAAGCAATGGTAGGAGGGACAGTTGTGTCTTTAACATCATTTTCGGCCATAGAGACTGGTGCTTGGATGTTTGGAGTTGTATCTTCAATATCATTTTCGGCCATAGAAACTGGTGCTTGGATGTTTGGGGCTTCTGCTTCTGGCAGCGAGCTAATGGTCTCAACTGGATCCGTTAAAATACCACCTACTTCTTCTCCTCCTTCTGATTCCTCCCCCTCTCCATGATACAACTCTTCAAAAAATGAATTCTCCCCCTGAAGAGCTGTATCTGAAGAGGTAAAATAACTCATGTCCTCAAAGACAGTGACATCCATAGTAACATAGTACTTCCTGGTAGGTGGATGAAAGCACTTGTACCCTTTCTGATACCCTCCGTAGCCAACAAACACACACTTAAGTGCCCGGTCATCCAATTTAGACCTATGGTTCTTAGGAACATGGACAAAAGCAACACAACCAAAGACACGAGCTGGAAGATTATGAAATGAAGGTAAGGATACATGAGATGCAAGAACCTCAAATGAAATTTTCCCTGAAGGACACTAGAGGGAAGACGATTGATAAGATGGGAGGAAGCATATACAGCATCGCCCCAAAAATACTTAGGCATATGGGCTTTAAAGAGAAGGGCACGAGCCATATCAAGTAAATGACGGTTTTTCCTTTCAGACACTCCATTTTGTTCAGGTGTTTCCCCCCCCCCCCCCCCGTGAACAATCCCATGAGTGTTAAAAAACTCTTGGAAAACATGATTAACATATTCCCCCCCATTGTCAGAACGAAGGACTTTAATGGTGCTATGGTACTGTGTTTGAACAAGAGTACGGAAAGTTTGGAAAGTTGGAAAGACTTCATCTTTGGTTTTAAGAAGGGCAACCCATAACAATCTCGTACAATCATCAATAAACAACACAAAATATCTTAGACCCGATACAGTGGGCTCTCTAGAAGGCCCCCAAACATCAGAATGAATCAACTCAAAAGGAATAACACTTTTATTAGACACTCTAGGAGAATAAGTAGCACGATGACTTTTGGCCAAAACACATGTTTCACAACGTAAAGCAGACTCATTCATACCAATAAACAGAGCGACATGGTTGTTTTCATAAGACTAAAAGAGGGATGCCCTAAACGGCGATGCCACAACCAAATTTCACTTATCTTATCAGAATTGGAAGTCAAAGCGACTCGGGACTGTGCTCCTAGTTTCTCTCCCGCGTATGTCTGATCCAGATGGAACAACTTGCCCCTCAGATACCCCCGAACGACTATCTAGCTCGCGAGAAGATCCTGAAAAATCACATACATAGGATAAAAGGTTACGGAGCATTTAGACTCAGTATTCAACTGTGGAACAGAGATCAAGTGATGAGACAAGTCAGGTACATATAACACATTATGAAGCTCTAAAATGGGAGTAATACGCACTGACCCGGACCCTAACACAGGAAAAGCCTCACCATTAGCATTGGTGACATAGGATACTGGTGGGGAAGACAAGTCAGTAAAATACGATTTATCATAAGTCATATGATCGGAGGCACCATAATCAATAATCCATGTATCAGAACCAACAAAGTTAGAAACTTTAAAGCCATACCAATCTTACCACAATCCCAAAAAGAACCTCCATCTGAACTTCGCACAGACACCTCAACCTTCTGGACATCATTGACCTTGGAACTCTGACCTTTACTGTCATCACCACCCATTGCAATAATACAATAGAGAAAAAAACACACAAATCTCAAGGTACGCAGCGGAAATAAGAAGAACAGGCGCCTCCAATTTTTTTTTTTTTTTTTGGAACCTGTTGCACTTGTCGGATCAACTTGTTGCACGGGTTGACCTGGGTTCGACTTGACTGCAGAATCACGCCGATCTGGACAGAGGAAGTTGACGCTAGTCGGACAAAGAGAGCCGATGCAGGTCTAGTAATTGATCAAGGGATGACGCTGGAAACAAGAAACGACGCCGGAGATTGAAAGGAACGATCGGATTGGGTGCAGAAAACCGGGCAACGATGCTGCAGAAGGCTGGGCAACTACGCTGCAGGTCTTTCTCGGATTGCGCCAGATAGAAACAGGTACGGCGTCGATCTGGGCAAGCGACGGTGGCTCTGGGTTGGCGGAGCGATCTGAACTAAATCTGAGTTGGTCAGGAACTGCTAACAAGCGGGTTGGAAAGGATGCCGATTGAAGCAGGTGACTAGAGAAGAGAGGACACCGATCTGATTGGCGACGCCGATCTGAAAGGAGGGCGCCGGCAGTCTGAGCGAACGTTGGCTGGACCGCAACTAGAATGGGCTGCGACTGGACTGCAACTGGACTGGGCTGCGACGATTTGGACTGATAAGTCGATCGAAGATGAGCGCCGGCGAAGATGAAGCCGATCGAAGGTGAGGCCAACCGGACTAACTGAAGATGAGACACTACCGGTCTGAAGAAGCAACCGGATTGGACCCGGCTAGATGAACGCACGGACTGGTGCTGGTATGGAAGTCTGGAGATGACCAGTTCGTGATGGTGATGTGCAGGTGGTTATTATGGAGGTCTGGAATAGAGGACGAGTCCGATCTTGGGACAGATGAAGGACGACGTCATTTGGAGTGAAACAGACAGACAAGAAGCCGACCTGGAAAGATGAAGGCTGCCGTCAGTTAGAGACAAAACCCTAACAAACGGGGTTCTAAAAAGGATTTTCCTCTAATTAAGAGAAAAATAAAGAAAAACAAAGAGACAAAGTCCTTTTTCGGATTTTTGCTCTGATAACAAGTCAAATTAGACAAGATAGAGAGAATGAATTTTCTGATATATTATTACACCTATTCTGTGGTGTATATAAACAGATTACAATCATACTACAATGTATTACAACTATTGTGTATTACTATATTACACAACATATACAAGGTAAGTAGTTACAACAATATATTCCCTTGTTAGACTATGACTCACACTAACACCTTATTCGAGTGGTTTTGAGACCTGTACATCATTCGAAGTGGGAGCTGTTCAGCATGCTCATTCCTGTGCAGATCAGCATGCTCATTCCTGTGCAGCTGTGCTCATTCGCCTGAGGCCTACTGCCACTCAACCCTTTTCTGCGTCCCAGATGGTTACTGGATATGAGCTTGATGTCTCACACTTACGCATATTTAGGTGTACTGTTTATGTGCCAATTGCGCTGCCACAGCGCACCAAAATGGGTCATCAAAGACGATTAGATATTTATGTTGGATATGACTCTCCAACCATTATCCACTACTTAGAACCCTTGACAGGCGATCTATTTACCGCTAGATTTACAGATTGTCACTTTGATGAGACATTCTTCTAGTCGTTAGGGGGATATAGGAACAATAATGTTCAACAGGAACGACAGGAATTGTCGTGGTCTGTCCCCACTTTGTCTCATCTTGATCCCCGAACCGCACATTCCGAAATTGAAGTGCCGAGAATTCTTGATCTTCATAACGTAGTAGACTCTATGCCTGATGCATTTTCTGATATCGCTAAAGTGACAAGATCACATATACTTGCTGCAAACGTGCCTGCAAGGATTGATGTCCCTAAAAATCATGGACATGGTGCCACCCCTAGGGATATTGGGCATGGCGCCGCCACCACTAATAGTGATGGCAATGTGGCTCAGGCCGGGCTCCTAACAAGGAAACCTGGGAGGCCCAAAGGTTCGATGGATTCTCGCCTGAGAAAGAAAACGAGTTTGGCACAAAAAGATCCATTAATCATCGACATAAATAACTCGTCTCATGAAGATATTTCGGATTATGGTTATGTCCAAGAGACATCATTGGGGGACGCTCCAATGTTAGAACCAATTCCAGGGAATAGGGAGATCTCCATGAATTACACTAGTGTACATGAGACGTTGAATCGAGATTCTATTATCCTTGATGATGTGTTTGCATATTCTATTGCTCAAGGAATTATAGAACATGATGATATCGAACCTCGCTCAGTTGAAGAATGTCAATGAAGAGCAGACTGGCCTTAATGGAAAGATGCAATCCAGGTTGAATTAGATTCACTAACAAAGAGACAGGTATTTGGGTCTATAACTCTGACACCCCCAAGTATAAAGCATGTTGGCCATAAATGGGTCTTTGTTAGAAAGCGTAATGTACTTACATAGGCATTTACAAGCATAATTAGCTATAATGAGCCATGCTCATGCTACCTCTTGCGGTACCAACTCCAGTCAAAGGAGTGACCTACAGAAACACAGCCAAACACGCTATCGCTTGAGCCCCAGCTCGACTCCAGATCGCTACTGACGCGCAGCCACGCCCCACGCCAAGTTGGCGTCAGTAGCTTCAGAAGTTAGGGAGTGAAGCACATCATTCCCACATCGAAAACATAGAGAAGATCAGTTCCCTCCTCACCTATAAAAGGTTCTCTCCTCTCTCCTCATTGATCACGCAATTAATACTTACCTGTTGTTACTTTGTCAACATAAATACATTGACTAACTTAGGCATTGGAGAAGAGAAGACCGCCCAGCGCGGTCTCCCTCTGACGCTCTCTGTATTTTACTTGACAGGTAGCGGGGACTATGAGTATCATTGATAGCGGTCCGCCCATCGGACAAGTCTTAGTAAAGGTTTAGCTACCGCTGAACTTTAAACATCAACACGTAATGAGAAAAATGAGGTTGTTGGATACAAAGCCAGCCTTGTGGCGCAAGGTTTCTCACAATGCCCTGGAATCGACTACGAGGAGACATATTCTCCCGTAATGGACGTTATAATGTTCGACTACCTTATCAGTTTGTTAGTTTCTAAAAAACTAGACATGCAGCTTATGGATGTGGTTACAACATATCTTTATGGGGATCTAGATTTAGATATATATATATATATATATATATATATATGAAGGTTCCAGATGGACTTCAATTACCCAAGTCAAGTGGCTCTAAACCACGGAGCGTGTTTTCAATAAGATTGAGACGCTCACTATATGGATTGAAACAATCTGGAGGGATGTGGTATAACCGTCTAAGTGACTACTTGATTGGGAAGGGATATGTCAACAATGAAATATGCTCATGCGTGTTTATAAAGAGGACAAGTTCTGGATTTGCAATTGTAGCAGTTTATGTCAATGACATGAACCTAATTGGAACTCTAGATGAGTTAAAAGAAACTGCTAAGTACTTGAAATCCGAATTTGAGATGAAAGATCTTGGGAAAACACGATTTTGCCTCGGACTAGAACTCGAGCACTGTAGTGATGGGATTATGATCTATCAGTTAGCATATACTCAAAAATTATTAAGGCGCTTTAATGAAGATAAAGCAAAGCCTGTGAGTACTCCCATGATCGGTCGTAGTCTTCAGCTTGAAAAAGATTTGTTTCGTCCAAGGGATGAGGACGAAGACTTATTAGAGGCTAAAGTGCCCTATCTAAGTGCAATAGGCGCATTATTGTACTTAGCTCAATGCACAAGACCGGACATATCATTCGCAGTGAACTTGTTAGCTGGACACAGTTCTGCGCCAACACGCCGCCATTGGATTAGCATAAAGACAATCTTTTGATACTTGAGAGGTACGACTGATATGTGCTTGTTCTATCCCTACAGAGAGAAAAGAAATAACGGAAGTATGGGATTAGACTCCACAAGGTAAAACGCCACCTTCGTTGCTCCTCCTCCCTTCCATCAAAATGACAACTATGTCTTGATGGGTTTTGCTGATGCAGGGTATCTCTCTGACCCTGCTCCCAAACTGGTTATGTCTTTACCATGGGAAGCACTACGATATCTTGGAGGTCTACAAAGCAGACCCTTGTTGCTACTTCCTAAAATCATGCAGAGATTATCGCTCTACATGAAGCTATACGAGAATGCATATGGTTAAGGTCTGTAGTTAGACACATTAGAAGAACTTGTGGTTTGAAGTCAACCACAGATGAACCTACATGCATTTATGAAGATAATGCATCTTGTATTGAGCAAATGAAGTTAGGTTTCATCAAGGGCGACAACACCAAGCATACATCACCTAAGTTCTTTTACAATCAGCAACAACAAACACCTCTATATATTGAAGTGAATCAAATCTATTCAGAGGATAATGTAGCGGACTTGTTTACCAAGTCATTACCTAAATCCATCTTTGAGAAACATGTAAAGAGCATCGGATTAAGAAAGTTGTCCGAACTCCCATAATTGTAGAAATCAGGGGGAGACCTTGACATCAGGGGGAGGTATGATGTCTACATGTTCGATCTCGAAGAGTGAATGACGTGTTGTGCTCTTTTGCCCTTCGACCAGGGTTATTTTTGTCCCACAGGGTTTTTGTTACCTGACAAGGTTTTTAGTGAGGCAACGATCAATGCGTCATCACCGAGTTTGAGCAGCACAAGGGGAAGTGTTGAAGGATGTCGACTACTCAACATTCACGCGTGTTGTGCTCTTTTTCTCCTTCGACCAAGGTTGTTTTTTCCCACAGGGATTTTATATATTACTTGGCAAGGTTTTTGACGAGGCAACTTAGAAGCGCATAGCAGAGGCAACACTATTGACATGGAATATCCAAGGGGGAGTGTTGTGAATGATAATGACTATTCATACAATAGGTATTTCTTAATGTATGCGATTGACAGACTCGTAATGTATGCGATTGACATACTTGTAATGTGCGATTGATTAGTATAGCTATTATGTAGGCCTCATCATATGGCCCTCATTAGGTCGGGCCGGCTCGACCCTTTTTTATATAGGGTAGGGTATGGGTCACACAAATAAAGCCCGGCCCTACCCTACGACCCGGCCCGACCCTTAAAGCCCGGCCCTAAAATTTATATTTTATTTTTGTTATTTTCTATTACATGTGTTATGTGTATAAAACTATGGAAGTATAGAAAATTATATCAATCTGCCATATTAGGAAATGAGTCTGTCCGTTTGAGGCCCAAAGGTTTGAAGCCCAACTCCAAAAAACCAACTATCCAAGTCCAACTCAAGTCTCCAATATGGCAAAACCTAACACAACCAAGTAATCGAGGTCTTCAGACAAAAAGTCTAATACTGAAAAACGAAGTCCACATCCGCCTCTCTCTCAAAATTCCTCTCTTCCTTCAGATAGCAAACCTATACTCCTCCACTCCTCTATCGCCGGTACAATCACCACCACCTCCGATTCCCAATGACCCAGTGAGTTAATCAGACAGTGAACAGCTCTGTCTCGGTCGGCGAGGGCTTGGTGGACGGCTCCTCCGTCTCGATCTACTAGGCTTGGTTGACGGCTCCTCCATCTCGATCTCCGATGCCCAAGGTGAGGACTTCGTTCCCAGTTTTTGTTTGTTCTGGGTTTGGATCTCTCTCCATCTCTCTCACGAAATCTCACACTTCTTCCAGATCAAAGATGCTCAGAGCAAACTTTGTTCGATTTTTCTTCCTTTTGTGTTTGACTTGCAGTCAGGTCAGATCAGATCGGATCGAAATATTAATTCGGATTTTTGAAATTTCAATTATTGGGTGCATCTGCTGGAGAAGAGCTTTGAGACAGATAACAAACTGGAGCCGGATCGGAAGACTCAACTGGCCAAGAAGCTAGGGCTGCAACCAAGACAAGTGGCTGCGTGAATTTGAGAGGAGGGCATAGAAAGGCTTCTTCTGGTTATTACTACCAAAGGTGTGTGTGGCTTCTACTAAAGTCTTTTTTATTCTGATCATGTTCTATCCGACGGAGCTTATGCTCAAGCATCATATTAATCATGAAATACAGTAGCTAGAATTACAGAATTTGTTGGTTTGATGAAATTAGAATCAAGGACTTGATACAATTATATACTTATTTAATGGAAGCAAAGGAAATCTATGAATAGGAACTCTTTCTTTTCTACTGCAGAGAAGATAGAAAGATAAGTCTCACCTTATATGGCTTCCTATTATAGGAACCTTCAATTACTTAGCTTATGAGTTAAATAGGTATTGTCATTAGATCGGTTGGAAGGGAAAGATAAACTCGCACTTATTAAGCAATTAGTCAAATACGATCTCAATCATGTCTAATAGTCCACTTCAGATTGTAATTTTCTCTCTGCTGATGTGTGAGCAACATATAGAGATAGGAACAATACCATCATATCATGCATGTTCTATAAGATATTGTGCAAGAACTTTAATCAAATTGGTTTACATATTTTATTTTATTGGATTACTCTGATCTCCATTCAACAACTTTGGTTTACATATGTCCAGTTGCAAGAGATGTTACTTATGAAGAATCCCATCTGGACAGAGACTCACTTTTAGATCAGTCTCTCATCTGTCAAGAATTTGCTGAAAAGGAAGAAGCCTGCTAGATTACCACTTTTTGTGAATTGATGAACAAGGTTTTTGTAGCCTTAGTGAAATTTCTATTTCAAGTAGCAGTGAGAATGTATTTGATGTATTTGTAATTAATTCAGGTTCTAAGTTGTTAAGTATGATGACTTGTTCAGTTTCAGTTTGAGGATTTTTTTTTTTCCCCCTTCTTTTGTTTGAGTCTATGTTGTACTAAACTTTGTGTTTTGTGTGAGTTAAACAAAGGCCCGGCCCGGCCCTTTCGGCCCTACCGGAATGGGCCTTAAGGGTGGGTAAGGGCTTACGTTTTGAAGCCTCGGCCTGGCCAGGCCCGGCCCTAAGTTTTGTTGACTTAGTCAAAGCCCGACCCGGCCCTACCCTAAGCCCTAAAATTTAGGGTAGGGCTAGCCTTAGCCCGGCCCATGATGAGGCCTACTATTATGTATTGCCTTTTGTATACATGATGTAACCCTATATAAACCTCATGGTGAGATGAATACAATACAATACAATTTTTCCAATTCTCTACAACAGATATGAATATATAATGTAACTCAAAATTGACACTAGCTTGTTGTATGTAGTAATTAATATATATGGAATGCAAGAACTTTGGTTTGATAATTACTGCTTTGATTGTCTTACAGGTTGTACAAAGGGATTGTTCCTCTTTGGGGACGCCAAATTCCTTGTAAGTTATGCTTCTCTATCCGTCACAGTTTAGCAACATAACATGATCATGCTTGTTAAGATTCATTATCTTCTGGAGTTATTGCTGATAACAATTACTTGGTGGGTTTTGTACAGATACAATGATGAAATTTGCAACTTTCGAGAAATTTGTCGAGCTCACTTACAAGCATGTGATCCCAACACCGAAAGAGCAGTGCAGCATACCCTTGCAGCTCGGAGTGAGCTTTACGTGTGGATATGTGGCTGGTGTGTTCTGTGCTGTTGTTTCACACCCGGCTGATAACTTGGTGTCTTTCCTCAACAATGCCAAGGGGGCAACTATTAGTGATGTGAGTTCAGTTAATGCTCATATATATAAGCACTAAGTAGCCTCATAGTTGTACTTGGTCATCTTTTGTTAATGTGCCAATTTTAATTGATGTATGTTGCAGGCTGTCAAGAATCTAGGAGTGTGGGGTCTTTTCACCCCGGGTCTTCCTCTTCGTATAGTCATGATCGGAACCCTTACCGGAAGCCAATGGGGTATCTATGATGCCTGCAAAGTTTTCATGGGCGTGTAAGCTTTCGATCCCTTCATTTTTTTTCGTGTCTCTTCTATGTTATATCCTGATCTTATGCTTTCAAGACTTCATATTTATGGGGCATAATTGTTCTATTTCAGACCAACTACTGGCAGCGCCGCTCCTGCTGCCACTGAGCTTGCCAATGCTTGAATCCAAAACGGATGGATGTTAAACCCCATTCTTTTAGTTCAAGAAATTACAAACTATCAAAAGACTTCATACTATCTTTTTTTTTTTTTGAAAGAAGGCAGTAGCCAATATATTGATCAAAAACTAGAATGGCCCGTACATACCCTTCCGCTGCCATCTATAGACAGACAAGAATATGTGTTAGTACCCACAGTGGTACATAGAACTAGGTCACTCATTTGACATTAAATACATCGAAATAGCATGAATCTCCAATCGGTACTACTCTGGAAGAATTGCTAGAGGCACAAAAAAGTGCGTAACTCCCTAAAAAGTTAGGGACTTATTGAAAGTAATAAAATTACTATCCTAGAGTTGGGCTTAGGGCTGAAAAAACCCCAGCCTAAATAGAAGCCCAATAGGGTAGCCCCAAAGAGAAGAGGCCCAATCCATGACCCATCAAGCTAGGGTTGACCAAACCCAGGCCACCCTTCCACCCCGCCTGCAAAGGCTGTGCAGCGCCGCCCTCGAGTTCCGTCACGAACCAGCCACCCCACGAGCCAGCCTCGCCCTGAGTCCCATCAGCCTCACCACGAGTCTCACCGCTAAGCTCCGCCACAAGCCAGCACCGCCTGGAACCCACTCCCCCCTCCAGACCACCGTACCCTGATGCTCCTGCAGCCCGAGTCCTCAAGATCCGCCCGCTGCATTGCTTGTTAGAAGCCACACCGCCTCTCGAAGCTATCAGAACCTTGCAGCCGCCCAGCCCTGCTGCACGCACGCAGATCCCGTCAGCCCTGCACAACGCCTTCACACCCAGAGAATTAGTCTGGGCACCAACCCAACGCCGTCCAAACCATAAGCCTGAAGCCTCTCCCTCTGAACTCCCCGAGCAGTAGCGTTCTACACCCATCCGGCAGCGGTCCAAGAGCGGCAAGGAAAAAGACTTCATACTATCAATTCTACAAGTAGTCATTTTTTTATTTTTTGTTACTTTTTTTTGTAAAATTATCATCCCAGTTAGTCAAAAACAAAGAAGGCAGCAGATTATATTTATCAGGGATTATGCGGAAAGCCGAGTTTCTGACTTCTGAGGTTGGCATCAAGAGCTTTAGGTTCTCTTCTGTTCTGCCATAGGGATGGCATGCTGGAACAACATGTTCAGTTCCTGGTTTGCCTTTTCCCAATGAATTATGTTCTCATGAGGAGTTTGAGTGCAACGTAGCCGGCAACTTCTTAACCAGAAGAAAAGATATTGTCAAATAAAACCTTCATATATTAGAAGTTATAAAACTCAACTCATTACTACATTATGTTGTTTCAATCACAATAACAACCCTTCCACATGCATTGCAATCCACTACATTACATCAATCAATCCAGCAACATGGCCGCTGCCAATAGTTATATGTATGATCTTATTGTTAGTTTAAACTAACTTTGACTAATTAGGCTAATCTTTTATAACAATCCCGTAAATAACAACAATTCACATCAACAAAGCTTGAAGCCTTCTCTCCACATTAAGCATATCTTTCCTCATTTTTAAGCGACTGACAATAGTTGCAGGATTCACATTTTCAACATAACACCTTTCAACGACCATTCTGACCACCTTTACATGCTCAAGTGAAGTTCCCGCGGCAGTCACAGTGTTTCCCTGTTCATTGGCACATGTTAAAAATCTTTAAATTCATAGTATAGACAAGAAAAATAAGTGCACAATGTATAATGTATCAGAATCACACAGGAATTGTAACCTTACGTTAACATACAGATGACAACTCATCAGGCATGCAAGGTCCTGCATCCAAATTATATTGTTAGCAGAGAGAATTAACCATGGTAAGTACCTACTAAAAAGTGAAGATAAGGAATGCCTATTTATCCTTTCATTCTTTATTCCATTTGTCTAGAAGATCGCAAGACATAATATAGGACTTTATGTACCTTTACGTTTTCAAAGAATCTGATCCTCCGTTTATCAAATCGCTCCTGAAAAGAAAAAAAGAAACAAAGAAAAAGTAGCTAGAGATTAGAAGATGAGAGAGCTTCTATTACGGAGAGAAGAAGGCTAGGGTAGTTATATATGCAGCAGAGCAACTATGTGAAGGCTCATATAGCTCATATTATTTCCATTCTAACCTGTTTCAGTAAACGATAACTCAACTCTAAACCTTTTAAATCACCAAACTAATTACATTTTAAAAATTAAAAGGCATCACGAATGCACAACTAGAGGAAAGGCTTAAATGTTACTTTATTAAGTTCGGCAAAAAATTTCAAAGACAGCAGAGCTAAGGCAATACCCACCTTCTTGATCCCATGTATTGCAGCAAGCCCACCTTCTTGATACCCAGTTTTGATGTGGTCATGATGCATATCGCCATTCAATATATCAATTACCTGAAATAAAAACGTTATGCACTCTAATCAGAAAAAGAAAAATGTGCAGTTTGCTATGCAAGAGAGCAACATAAACATAATTTCTTATTTCAAATGCTTAAATTAATGTGTTGAATCAACCAAAAACAAATACAGCCGTGATTACTATTCGCCCTGAAATGCTGTTGCCCTCTTAGATTAAATATTGCAGTCAATGAACGAGAATAAACACCTTATTCAAAACAATGTAAATATCTACAGGTTTGGGGAATAAATATAATGTCGATAAAACAAGCTACCAAAAGCTGGCTGTTGTCAATAGAAAACCAATTGCAACACATACTGGCTTTTCAATTTGTTCACTAAATACCTAGAACTGCAGGTGAGAAGGTT
>BDJD01008015.1:54919-68344 GCA_002564525.1 Rosa multiflora
TATGGAAGCACGTCTAGATACAACGAGAGAATTCTACTTTTCTCCGTCTCCCCCAGCTGGTCTAAACTTATATAGACTTAAATTCAACGGTCAAGATGATATGCTGTGATAAACAACGATCTAGATTCAATCACTTAAATTTCCTTTATTTCAAATAAATTTTCTTAATTCTCAAATTAAAAAAAAAATCATAATAAATAGCTTAAGTATCTGAAAAATTTCAAGTAAACTTCCACAGACTAGTCTCAATACAAACTTTAATACCGGCTTACCAAGTCCTCAAATTGGACATTATTAGTCATCAAAATTTGAGAAATTTTGTCCTACACATCTTTAATAATTACCGAGATAATAAAATTAATCTCAAGAATTATTTTCCCGGAGCTCACATAGATTACCTAATTATATAGTTTGTGTCACAAATTTGCAAGGTATATTACATGACTGACCTTTGCTTTCTTCTGTAACTAGTTTGCAAGGATTACTATATATGTTTGAAGTGAATAGTCCTTGCAATTATCAAGACGTGCTTCCATAGCGACTAGAATAAAGAGAAACAAATAGACATCAACAGCCATACCCAAAAATCACCTCATCATACATGATAGGCGATATATTAGGTGCGTAAGCGCTAGAACAGCTGATATGATAGAGGGATCCAAGTATCTGACCACAATATCAAGATCCGATATAGAATTTGATAATATTAGGAAGTGATTGAGATGGTCTTCTTAGAGACCGATTACATCACCAAGTTATGTTTCTTTTATGCTATGAACTCTACTCTTACTAATACATATACAGACCACAAAACGAGCTAATGTCTACCAACTGTTTTAAGTTTACTAAATAGGGATTGAGTAGCTATTGACCGATGTAATAGATCGAGAAGAAAATTCAATCTTACATGTACAATAATGCATTGCATGTATACTATGGAATCCAAATCATAAATTAAAAGAACAATGAAGTTCTTTCAGTACTTATTATTCAAGATGAAGTACATAGAGAATTCAACAACATCAATTATGAAATTCCCATGGATAGCAATCATAATCACTTGTATCGTAGTTAAAACTGCACACCTCAATGTTCCTTAACTTTCACAAACAAATTCCTGATCTGCATTACTTGTTTACTACCGGACTCTTTTGGTTGTATGCATGAAACCTGTGAACTATACTATTCCATTTGACATTGCAGTCCAATCTTGTATTCCTAGGAAATATGTTTTTTGAAAAAACAAATTCATAGTGCAATCCATAGGGGATACCAAACCACCAAAGTCATGCTTCTGTGTTTTACAATGAATGTTGACAGTGGTAGCTCCACCCATAACTACATCATTAGTGATGTTAACATTCACTTGTGCATTAGTAGCAGCATCACATATAGTTAGGAACAGTGCAAGCATGATTGACAATAATACATTTCTTGCAATCATGGTCTCACGTATAGTAGAATCCTTACCACGGTCTCACGTTTTATAGTTCATGATTTAGCTCACATTTAAATGTATTTAATTTCACTTTTAGCAAAGTTAGATTTCCATATTAAATATGATCTAGCAAATTAGATTACACTTTTAAAAAATTTACTTTATTTTGATTTGTAAGACACTTTTACAAAAATAGGCGTATCAACTCGAAGCACTACGTCGATGATGCCTATTTATTCAGAATGATCACAACGATCATCAGGCGATCAAAAATTTTATGGTCACCGATTCATGCCCTCACCCACTCACTGTCTCACTGAATCCCATTATACTAACCTATTAACTATCAACTTTCACAAAACGCAAGCATATTTTATCAGTTTTTTTTTTTTTTTCAAATGCTGAGGTCGAGGGAGTACAGAGCATTCCGCACAAAGTCGGATCACTTGTTGGCATTTCAGCGTGTACGGCACATTTCATCATCGGAATTGGTGGGATCCTCAAATAAGCGAACAGTCTATACAAAGGCACCTGAAGCGGGATAAAGCTGACAACACAGCCGGACTGCCCGGAATTGCCAAGGTGATGACCCTCCAATTTCACCCGCCAAACTGGCTGACCAGCCGCCACAGCACCTCAACCTGTTTTGGCAACTGCAACCTGTCACTTTACCATATATTTCGCGTCAAGTCTGACCTAAGTTTTTCCCTCTGTCTACTAGTATCCCAAACATATTCCACAGTGCACAATCTCCTCTATTCCTGAAAACTCGAACCAAAGCATAGACAACCCTAATAGATTTGGCAAAGTAACTCTTTCTAAGTTCTGACTAATTGATTAAGAAAGGAAAGTCAAGTACAGACGGTAAATTGAAGAGATAAAAACTGTCTTAGGAACAGCATTCTCACTCCCTGGTCGCTATGCTGATACAGGGTTACTTCCAATTACTAAGTTCAATTCCATCTAGTATTAAGGGAAATGAAAGAACAACTTCTCAACATGAGTTCAACATGGATAGCTGCAATCTTTCTTCCATTTACTCCCCTGGAGCAGAGACGCCTTGCTTCAGCCTCTCCTTCTTCAGCTTCTTCTTGGACACCGGCTTCTTCTTTTTTGGAGGAATAGTTCTCTGAGCATACACATAAAGTGCATAGTTTCCAACAAGAAAAGTCACCAGTAACCCAACAACAACAAGCAAAACAATCAATCCAGGGTTGAACCCTTTTGTCCCCTGCATAACCAACACAGTAAGTTATATTTTCACACCAATAATCAGATGGATGAAAAACAAAAGTCTGCTGCAACCCCAAGCTATATTTCCCTTATGCATCCGTAACAATCTTTTTTTTTTCTTTCATTAATTGCAAACTGATTATACTACAACACTACTATGGTTACAAGGCTTAGAAATTACACATGCAAAGCCATTTAGCTGTCTTGCCATTAGTTGAAAAAGCAAAAAGAGAACAGCATCCAAAGGAAAAGAACCAACCGAGGAACAACCATTTAAAAGCATGAACCGGCATCCAAAAAGGTCTCACTCTACATAACAAGCCTGCACTAACTGCTTAAATGTGACAAACGAACAAATAAGTTGCATAAGATTTATTTGAAAGGAAAACTAGCGAGTTAACTAGTGTTCCATGTTTTCCATGTTATTCGACAAGTCAGATTTGAACAGAGCCAACACATTTAAAGAAGGAGAGCCAATACCAATCTTGGCTTAGGAAATGCAGGTAACGAAATACATATCAGATTGACTAGAAAGCATCCGTGCACAAACTTCACACTGATACATAAAGTGAATCCTAAAGTCTGAGAAACCTTTGTACTTGAAAAATCAACCAAACTAAATACACCTCTCTTTTTTTGGGGTAAGCTGAACATAGCTCAAAGGATATGGTAGAATCCCCAATTCACAAGCACTGACAATCAGCTGAAAGGAAGAACTCAGGAATGCCAGGGACGAAATCCAAACTCACTCTCATCCTGACCCACCATGTCATTTAGCGAGATAAAGGAGTTAATGGTTAACCCACCAAGACAACCTACTGATGTTACCCCAAATTCACAAATGAATATATGACGGACTGCATTAGAAAACTATCTCACAATCAACATAACACCGATTTCGGCATAAATCTACAAATACACTCACGCACATAGGTTCCACCAAATTACATGCATTTCAAGCTCAAATAATCACAATCAAAATCTAAATACAAGCACCATAACTACCGAAATCATGAAGATAACCCACACAAGATTAAGACAAAATTATCAAAAAATAAAATAAAATTCAATTGCATCTTGAATCTTCAACCAATTCACAGATCACGAAAATTAATTTTTCGAGGAAACAATTTCGACCAGATCAACCAAACACAAACCGATACACGTAAAATTCCAATAGATTTATCCATGCATGCAAGACATTGACGAACTTCAACCCGCATCCAGCTAAAAATCAGAAATCTAAAATTTCCGATTCACGAATACAACATCTGAAATCAGAGAGCAAATTGAAGGCCGTGGATCATACCGCGGCGTCGAAAGAGGGAGGGACCTTGTCCGAGAAGTCATCCGCCATGGCTGTCGCTCTGAGCCTGAGATTCGAGAGATCCGGGTCGCTGCGTCAACTGGACCAGAGTGAAGATTTTGGAGAACAACAATTAAGAGCCAGATCTAGTCACACCAGTAACGTATAAATATGAATCGGATATAACTTTGGGCCCCATCACCTGCCACAGATGGATTTGAGTATTACATATATGGGCTTTTATAATTCGTTACGGAATTGACTCGTTATGGGCTTGGGTTTGACATTGGGCTCCACTGTGAAGGTTTCTGGGTATAACAGAACAACTCTATACTTGAACCAATTTGGGAGGATAGGAGTTCTATCAAGTTGGGAAATAGTAGCCTGGGATTATTATAAAACCTATACTATTGTTATATGCAGCTTTGTTTTGGAGATGACAATTTTTAATCTCATTTCTTAAACATGCTGAGTGATAGACTGATTTATAAGGTTTCAAGCTAAAGTGTAGCGTGGGCTTATAATTAAGTAAGACATTAAAATGATTGGGTGTATGAGATATCTAGTTGTTATTGTTGAGTATGTTTCAATCTCATTTGTCTTGTTTACACAAATCTTGTTATTGTAGGTTTCAATCTCATGGAGGTTGTGAATTTATATAAATTCTGTTTAAGCTAGTTATCAAAATCCCCAATTTTTTTTGGAAGAGTTAAAGGGAAAGTTAACTGGGGGTTTGAATGAAAAATTAAAAATTGATGGAAGACTGATGTGTCAATTGTATTGACCCTTAGATTAATTAGACAGGGAGTACATATTTAATGAAATTTACGTAAATTCACAATCTCCTCACTTTAGAGGAGTCGGATTTTAGTCTCATACATCTTGTTAAAAAAAATCCTCTGCACACAATAACTTTTTTTTTACTTCTTGTCAAAACCTGAACCAAATCATGTTTACCAAGACATTCATAATACCATTGAAATTCTCTCCAATCATATATCAAACTCAAAATATTCTTTAGCGTTAAGGAGGCCAAACAAGACTAGGAGAATAGTATAGCCACATGGGTTGCCATGACCTAAATAAACATGGCTGCCCCATTTATTTCTCAACTCTTAGCATCAAAGTGGTTGTAATGCTAAGTACGAAGGCCTTGATAATGGTTTTCTTTTTCCAAGTATGCCCAATAGTTAAGTAGCTGTCCATTCTCAACAAAAAAAAAAAAAAAAAAAAGTAGCTGTCACGTATCAATTGACATTTGATTTTTCCTTACCTAATAGGCGAATATTGTGCCAATGTGTAATGTATATTAATCATTTTTCATGTATTTTAGCTCATTACTTGTTGTGGAGACAAGATATTCTCGACTGCGCATGTTTTGTGAACCTTACAAAGCTACATTGGTCCCGTGCCAGAAGAAAACGGTCTTTTAGATATGGTCGGTACAAGGCACACTACACTATATCGATGATTCTGGGCTTTGCCAGAATATATCAGTTTTTTAATGGTAATTGATTATCCAATAGGAAAATGCCACCTCAGCAAATTAGTTTTGCCAATTGTGATTCTCATGGCCCAAAAAACGTTCCACTCTTAGAAAGGAAATATGAAATTTTGATGTGAATCGGATTTCAAATTGGACACATCCACATATCAGAAAGACATATAGATCAAGCTGTAAAGAATAGCTGATTAGCCTAAATTCTAACCACGCAACTCAGCTTTTTTTTATTTTTTATAAGCTATTGTGAGACTGGATAATATCAATATCTTCCATAACACCTCATAGTCAACAGTAAGAAAAACAGCATCTTGTCTGAAAAATATCAAATCACATGTAAGGATAAAGAATCACTTGTCAATAATATATTGACATCAATGACAAAAGTGTACGACTACGTACTCTTCATCCTGTAAAGATAACTCATTGAAATATCCATACATTTTTCTAAATCAAAGTGTGAAATAAGTTGGAAATTTTGCCATTCGTTTTCTTTCAAACCTGATCTCCATTATTTTGACATTTGAGCCGACTAATTAAACTTCTACAAATTGTTTTTCACCGTCAAGTTTGATGTCTATAGTTAAAGAGCTCCACAGAGAGTTTGTTGATATTAGGTACAAGTGTACAACTACACCTACGACTATGCAGCCTCTTTTTTTTTTATCGAGGGCATGGAGCCATGGACTTTAAGAACATTAATAGAGGGACGTAGAAGGAGTTTAGCCATTCATTTGTTATGTGATACCGACGACATGGTGTGCTGGATCTGGGCCCATTGACCAGGGAGCCTAACATGGAGCACTTTAGGAAAACTTGTCTTCAATGTCCTGTACTCTAACTAGTTGAGAAGTTGATTTTAAGGTCATTGAAGATCTTCATGAATATACTATAGTACTAGTTGAAGTTAGAAATTCTTTCTTTATGTCTGGATAAGTTCATAGAAGTTCTAATAATGCAAGGTTTTGTATGTCTTGGATATCATCAACAAGATTTTTTTCAGTAAGTTTTTATTCCAATGATTAAACAGCATTCGTATGATATATATTTTGCACTATAAAATTTATTTCCATAATACCTTGTGAGCCGGGTAAATTGATCATCTTTTATTATTTTCAAGAACAATGTGCGCGACTGATTAATTATGAACCGTTAATGAGTGTGAGTTTAGTTTTTTTTTTTTTTTTTATCACCGACAGTGGCTAAACCTAAAACTCTAAATCCTAGTCATATCTATGAACATGTTTTATCCTTTGAACTTTCAAAGTTAACCTTCCCTTTATTCCCAAATGTTCTTTTACCATTTTTTTTTTCTCCTTAAAGTAATGGGAAAGGCTGAAGGAAAGTATAAAGGTGAAGCTGCATTTTATGAACTACTTTCTCGAATATCATTTTGGAGTAACATCATGCTAGGTATATGGATAAGATTACATGGGTGAATACTAAATATTGCAACAGCCCTATTGCAAAAGTGATCTAATAGACGTTCATGATTGAGTTCAGAGTAAATGATAAGAAAATACCCGATTGCAGAGAGATTAAAAGGTTAACGCCAGCTCAAAGCTGGAGAAGAAAACAAGAGAGAAACAAGAAGAGCCTTCGATGAAATTACAACTTTGTTGAAAGGAAAAATCATCCCACTTCAATTATATATGATCATTTCTTGCCGTTACACCCACCTCCACCAATAACAAACAAATCAGAGAAGTTTCCAAAAAGGTTAATGATAAATATGCATATTTTTTCTTCCTATGGTACAATACTTTACCAAAACGCTACTCATACATGTCTGCTTTTGAGAACTGAGATTGCTTGTGAAAGAAACCAGTTGCCCACGATTCCATCTCCCACCAATCAAAGAAAGAAAATGACCCCCACCCATTTCTTTATGGCCATCGTCTTCTCCATCAAAATAAGACCCACTTTCACTAGTACAATGGAGATGGAGTATAATGTCTGATTAATAATTTAAATTAACAGGGAAAACTTTGCTGAGTAAGCTAACCTCGGATGTTATTGTGTGATACATACAGAATCAAATGAAATGAATCTAGACGTTTGATCAGACGATATGATCGACACCGAGACCGTTGAAGCTGTTTTCGGAGGAGGAGGTGGAGATGGTGATCATGCCATTGCAATCAGAAACACTGTCCTGCAAGCTCAACAAGAGATGTGAAGTGCTAAAAGTTGCGGTGGGTTTTGTTTTTGGGACAATTGGGACTTCGGCTTCACCCACTAGCATTTGCACCACAGCTCTCATTGTAGGTCTAACATTTGGGTCAGGCTGAGAGCAAGCGAGTCCAACTAGTAGCACTTTCCTCATTTCAGCCTCGTCGAATTGAGCCTCTAGCCTTGGATCAGCTGCCGTTAACAGCCTTTCATCTCTGTGCAAGCTCCAAACCCACTCAACCAGATTGCTACAAGCAGCCGTTTTCCCTACTCCACTGACTTCCTTCTCAATTGGCCTCCTCCCACTAGCCACCTCAAGCACCACTGCTCCATAACTAAACACATCCGTTTTTTCAGTAGCTCTGCCCGTTAACAAGTACTCTGGCGCCAAATACCCCATTGTCCCAGCCGCTGCTGTGGCGTCCGGGGACTTGTCATGCTCAATTTGCCTAGCCAACCCGAAATCCCCTAACCGCGCATTGAACCCTTCATCCAGCATAATGTTGCTGGCCTTAACATCCCTATGGATCACCTGATTCTCACATTCCTGATGCAAATAGGCCAATGCCGAAGCAACCCCTAATAGAATCTTTCGCCTATGAGGCCACGGCAATGGCATTCTCGCCTCAAACAATGCCTTGTCAAGACTACCATTAGGCATCAAGTCATAGACTAACAAAATCTCACCCTTCTCATGGCACCAACCTTGAAGCCTAACAAGATTTCGATGCCTAAGAGTTCCGATAATAGACAACTCGGACAAAAACTCGTTCTTCCCCTGAGAACTGTGACTACATCTCTTCACTGCAACAATGTCACCCGTCTCTGATAATATCCCCTTATAAACAATCCCAAATGCACCATGCCCAATAACCCGATTCGCATTGAAGCACTTCGTAGCTGCCTTGAGCTCCCTATAACTAAACTCCTTGGGCATTTTAATCACATCCGAAGCAAAACTAGACTCTGATTTCTTAACATGTCTAATCTTCTTGTTGTAAACCCAAACAAAAACACCGGCAAACAGAGCCAAAACGAAAGCCCCAGCTGTGACCACACCAGCAACAGCTCCCGGACCTTGCTTGCAAAGCTGGTTATGGCAAGAAGACTTACTGTTCTTCTGTGTAGTACTGGTACTAGAAGCTGAAGCCGACCCAGTTGGAGGCAAAGAAGGCGGTGGAGATTTGACTGAGTTGGCAGTTGGGTTCATCAGAGTAGTCGTCGGAGGGGGCGGTGCAGCTGAGCCGGTTGAGAGAATTGAATCGAAAGACGAGCTGAAGCTCCACCAGTCAACGCTGTGGGTTTCGGTGCTTCCCTGGGTCGACCCGGAAAACCCGACATACATGAAGTCGTTGACGAACTGATCAAGATCGAGAGGGAAGGAGAGAAGCGGGTCTCTGGGTTTGAGATTCGAATACGAAACGGATATGTTGAAGACCCGACTCGACCCGCCGAATTCGATCCAGCAATTCACGAGGTCCCCGCTCTTGAGATCAATATCCGCAGCGCCAAGATCGCCGACTTGTGAGGAAACCATGGAGTTGAGATCCAGGCCCACGTGGTTGCTATTAATGTCCTTGAACTCCACGTCCATGAGCGTGTCGAACTCCACCGCCACGAAGCTCGACCCGGAACCCGAACCCGGGTCGTCCAAGCTCTGGAGCCCCAAGAACCCGCCGGCGTCTCCGACAACCTCATCGTCCGGCGAGATGATAAAAGCCAGCCCGCCGCCGATCGAGGAGGGGTTCAAATTGCTGACGGAGAACGTGAAGAATGTGGAGAAGCTAGCCGGAAACGGAGTGGAGGGTTGCTTGAAGCGGACGGGCTTCGAGTACAGCACTCTGCCGGCGCCGGAGTTGGGGACGGCGAGGTCGCGAGTGAGACGCACGCTGCCATTGTTCAAGTGGGCGTCGCCGAGGAGCTTGAGGCTGCTGAGGGTGAGGGTTCCGAAGTCGAATTCGGTTACGGCTGACGTAATGAGGAAGTTGGAAAAGCAGAGGTAAAGGTGGAGTACAGTAGTAAAGATGACGGAGCGAATCCGTTGGGACATTGTCAGTAGTGGCGAAGAAGACGAAGACCCATTTAGTGGTGGGTACGTTCTGGAGAGTTGAAGAAGAAGAAGAAGAAGAAGATGAGAATGTAATCACGAGAGTGTGTGTAAGGGGTGGGTTGTATTTGTTTTGGCTTAAAACAGAAGAAGGCGGAGGGGAAGAGACAAGGAATAGAGTAGAGGGTGGGATACAGAATCCAAAGGTGACAGGTGGGTCGGCATTGCGCCACGTGTCCTGTCCTAACGGTTATTTTTTTTCAGTGGTATGGAAAAGCCAGCTTTCTTTTACTTTTTCCTTGCTTGGGTTCACAGTCTCATGCACACTGTGTCTATAGTCTCTTCTCGCACGTGGCTAACAGGCTATAACGATAACGACTAACGCGTGTTTCTCACGCTCCTTTTGCTTTAGATTAATGTGGCTGCTAATTGTCAATTAGTGATGTTAATCAGAGGGAATTAATTAGGGTTGTGGAGCGAGATTGGTGTGGACGACGGTGGTGGTTGGAAACTGATAGTCATGGTAGTTCACCATTACGGCGATAGTGAAGGGTTGTACTCCTGAATGAGTAGTAATCAAGTAAAAGCTTTAATGCTAATGAATGGGATTGGGATGGAATATATGTTGAATCTACATATGATCTTTTAGGTATGAGCAAGTAGATTTTCTTAACCACGTACGTTATTAGCTCGGTTTGTTTAACACCTCTAATGAAGGCAACAGGCTTAAGTATCATCCCACGTTATTAGCTTATTTTACAAGTATTTTACTTATTTGTCAAATTTTTACTTGTATATAGACATCTTTGTCTATTAAATTTGCCCCACTAACCTGTATAATCCCTAACTTCGAGTTTTTCTTCAATCTAAAGTTTGATCAGTGCTTTCTAGGCCAGTGATGAGGAATTGAGGATAATGGAAATGACAATTTTTTCCTTGCTCATGAATATAACAGTGAGAACATAAATTATTGCCGCTAATGATATAATGTAGTTAAGCACCAGAAGCACATCCACCTCACGCCACCTTGCTTTTGCTTCCACATAAGCACAAGTATCAATCATCACCCAGCACGCTTTTACACTTATTGCGTGGCTTTCAGGGTTGCTCCATAATTCCATTCCCTTCCAACTCCAAAGTTGCACCAACTCGGTAAGGAATGGAATCCCATCCATCTCTTTGTTACAGCAATTGGTGGTTGACTTAGATAATGCCCTAAACCCTACAACTTGTCATATCATTTAGATGAAATATCAAACTCATAATAACAGTGGTAGGAATTCATGGATCAAATACATACTCCGTACAAATGTAAACTGTCCTACTAAATTTTTACCATATTTTTTAAAATACTTGAAAACACTTATCCATGCATTTGTTATTCTAGCTAATTCTAAATATTCGTAAACATCTTATATATAGGAGCAACCGAGCAACTCATCCCCATTCCAACTTTTCCCTACCGATTCTCCCCTCTGTCCAAGTCTAATAAACTCACACAAATAATTCTTTGGTCAATTTATTAACTCCTAAATACTGTCCAATCATAAACATCCGATCGCACAGATTTTAGGTTTCGAATACGTAACTATCATCTGCCATCGGAATGATTTGCAAGTTGAGTGATATATATACTTGGGTACTTGGGTTGGAGTGGCGTTTGTTTATGTATATGTGTACGGGGACCCATAGTTTGGTGGAGATGAATGAGATATCTAATCATTTTGATATATTCTGGTTCCATTGGAAGGTCCGGGTGAGCTGATATCAGTGGGGGCTTGAGGACCATTGAAGTTTGGCAGCTACAGCCTTTAGTCTTCTCTGAGTTTGAGTGCCTTTCACAGTTTCACTGCATCTGTTCTCGTGCCTGACATAGTCGTCTAGCTTGCTCCTTCCTCTTGTTTTTGTTTATTGCGTGCGTATAAGAAAACCGTGCTGGTTTCTCAGTTCAGGCATGTGCTCGGTCATGTGCAGATGAAGAAATTTCTGGGAGTAAACAACAATTTAACATGCAGGTAGCATCAAAGTTTGTAGTTTTCTCAGAGTGTAAAACCAATGATGCATGCATGGAGGAATGTCATTCGGTAAGATATTTCTCTTTTTTCGGTATCTCACTGTTATATTCTAGTTAAATCACAACCGTATATAATTTGGAGAGAATCTTGTGCATTTTGTCTGATCAACTATTCTAATGATTTTTTTCTTTGGACAAACAACTATTCTAGTGGTTTGTCTCTACAAGAAGATAACGTGTTTGGCAATTCTTTTTTAGTTCTTATTTTATTTCTTCTAATGTAGTACACGCAATTGATGGCTTTTGCATCCCTAACAATTTTTAAGAAAAATAACGCAGATGTAATAGTAAGTTAATAAGCTTAACAAAAGAAGGAAAAAATGGAAAATCTTGTATCCTATTGTTTCAAAAAATAAAAAAGAAGCTAATATCGTCTAATTTTTTATTTAATTATAAACATATAGAAAATGAAATTAAAACTTGCTTAAATGTTTAGTTAAGAGTTACAATGTCGTTTGGTTAGTGGAATTTGAGTATTGAGAAAAGAAATTCATTCCTTTCTTCTGTTTGAGATGTAAAAGGAAACAAGATAGAAGAAAAAATATGGGTGAGATAGTGGTTCCTTCCATACAAGGGATTTGTTTTACTTCATTTTTTTCTTGCATTTATGACTCACTTCCCATTATTTATTGTATTGATTGTTTTACTATTCTTCTGTTCCTTCTTTTTTCATGATGTTATCAATCATGAACTTTGTATCAATTAGTTCTTATTCTATCAATAAAGTTTGACATCATTTACCTCTAAAAAAAAAATTATAATTGCTTTCCTGATAATTTTTTTTTATTAGAAAACAACGGAATTGAAAGTTAATTGAAAATTTAATTTCTCATCCCATTGGTAAGACAAATGAATTATTTTTCTTTCCGTGAACCAAGCGTGCACTATGCCAAAATGTGCTTCAGACGACATAAGTTTTGTTTTATGTCGTCTTAGTTTTTCAGAGGACATAATTTTTTTGTTGTTGTCTGAATATAGACTAAAACCATACTCGTTCAATTTGAAAAAATGGTGAGCATTCAGACGACACAATTGTGTAGTTGTAAAAGATGATGATTTCCTATCTCAAAGATCGTTTCATTTTGAAAATATGGTTAGATACAGACAACACTTATATGTTGTTGTAAAATATGGGGATATTTCAAATCTAACCCTAAGAGAATATTTGGAATTCCCTCCAAAAAGTTCTAGTCATTTCCTTCTCAAAATGCCGAGACCCTAGCTGACTAGTCAATGGGGGTGATACTCAGACAACACAATTGTGTTGTGTGAAGAAGGTGAGTTTCTCTTTTTTTTTCCAAGTCGTTTTTGGCATTACTACACATTTACTCCTTCCCATCTCGGCTCACTCTTTCAGCCACATAAAATCCCCATTTTCTCTCTCCACCTCTCGTTTGCTTCCCCGAAACCCAAAATCCCTAGAATCTCTCAATTCGGAAATTTTGTTCAGATCCAGTCCCCGGAACCGTGAAATCAGTTGGAATAACACCATTAGTGGAATCAGAGGACTGAAAAGGAGCGTGAGACTGGCCTGTGAAATCAGTCCTCTGTATTCGTGTCTATCTCTTAGAAGCTAAGAAGCACCGATACGGGTACGAGTATCCGGATACGATACGATCTTATACGTGGATACGACAAATCTTAAATATAATAG